>PVJN01006980.1:0-72469 GCA_004026805.1 Lasiurus borealis
ACCTCAGAAGGAATAGGCTGCTAATTTGCTATGTAGCATGCAGTAGCTCAAGTTTTGTTTTGTAACCTCTTATTCTTAACATGTTTATCTTCTCAATGAAATCACACTCTGTATTAAGATCATGGACTAAGCCGAAATCGGTTTGGCTCAGTGGATAGAACGTCGGCCTGTGGACTGAAAGGTTACAGGTTCGATTCTGATCAAGGGCATGTACCTTGGTTGCGGGCACGTCCCTAGTGGGGGGCGTGCAGGAGGCAGCTGATTGATATGTTTCTCATCGATGTTTCCAGCTCTCTATCCCTCTCCCTTCCTCTCTGTGGAAAATCAATAATATATATATATATATTTTTAAAAAAGATCGTGGACTAAGAAGGAAAAGTTCATAACCGAAGTCCTCATTTTCTCTCTTTGAAGTGCAATGTAAGGACATTGTTTCCAATAACTTCCCATTGCTCTTTGCTGAAGAGTACACAGACCATTAAGTCTCAACAGTCCAGGGGCAGTGTCTGAATCAAAAAATAGCCTCTGGATGCTAAGGACAAAAGACAATAAAGTAAATAATCAACATGTAAACCCTTATAACGAGATACAGAGAACTTAGAAATGTGAGTACAAAGCAAGTTCTGAAGCCAGGGTGGAATTCCGGCTTCCCTCAAAGTCATCGACACCACCTGTGAATAAGCAAAGCTGAGCCGAGACCGGTTTGGCTCAGTGGATAGAGCGTCGGCCTGCGGACTGAAAGGTCCCAGGTTCGATTCCAGTCGGGGGCACGTACCTTGCTTGTGGGCACATCTCTACTGTGGGGCGTGCAGGAGGCGGCTGATCGATGTCTTTCTCATTAATATTTCTGACTTTCTATCTCTCTCCCTTCCTCTCTGTAAAAACTCAATAAAATATATTAAAAAAAATAAGGCAAAGCTGAGTTTGCCTGTCACTTCCCATGGTGAAGACAGCACCATCTCTACAGAGTCTTCCTGTGCTCCGGGGGATGGGGGGGGAGGGCAAACCTGCCCCCTTTCTGAAAGGTCCAGCCTGCGGTAATCGTGGACACACAGTCTTGGGGTAGAAACTATACTTTGATGTCTTATAATGATGACTTCATGGGTCTTTCAGGAAGTTTCTGGAATGAACAATACAGTGATGCACCCCTGTTATTTTCTTGAGCAAATAGTAGTGTTGTGCTGAAGAAGACAGTAGAAGGCTGAAGACAGTGAGGTGTGCAGAAAGTGTGGGTCCCACCAGGTCAGGGCTGATCACAGCACGGAGTCTCTGGAACTGGTGATCATTGGCCTCTACTGTTGTTAGGTGGCGAGTGTCACCGTGTTTGAAGCAGTCATTCAGGGTCTGGTGCGTCCTGCGGCCACACTCTTCTCCCTCCTCATCTCAGAATGGTCCTGTTTGGCCAAGAGGTCAACTTTCCCTTCAGATCCTTCCCAACCTTCCTGAAAACTTTGAGTGGATGTAATTTGGGTGTCAGGATGGAATTTTGGAGCTGAGAGCTCTTGAGTCCACGTTTGCACGTTCGTATGTTTCTTTCTTGATCCTAGGAGCAAGGAGAACAGAAATTCTGTTCCAGGAGAGTGATGGTGGGAGGGGGAGGGGTAGAGGGGTGGAGGATCCCTGGAATCAAACCCATCTCCACCCTGAAGTGGTCCTATGTTCCTCGCACACCTGAGGAACTTTAGCTTTTTAACTTTAAGTAACCCACTATGCAGAGAAACTCTGCTCCCCAGCTTCGAAGGAGTTGCATTGAGCAACCATGAATAAAAAACAATTAAATTTGCTAAAGGTCTGCAAAATCAGATCTAATCTCTTCGGGGACTTGGAAAAAAAACAACCAAACAAAAGAGCTGAGTTATCGATTGCTGCATTTCAGCAGCTCTTAATCTGAAATGAAATCAGCCTGGACTGGGGCCCAAAGGCCAGAGACCCTCATATCCATTCTCCCCTTGTCAGAGGTCCACCCGTCAGAACGGGAGATTCTTTGCTCAACAACTACATCAGTAGGCAGGTGGCAGGTGGCAGGTGGCAGAGAGCTGCGGCCATTGGGCTTTCTTGGGGCACAAAAGGCAAAGAAAGAACTGGAATATTTTCTTAAGTGTAAAGCAGTAGAGCAAATTGAGTTCACGGGGTCAGCATTCTTCTTCTTCTCCACGTCTCCAGAAGCACCGCATCTGGCTGCCGGCACTTTGCCTCGTGCCTTATATTTCCTTTTTTATGAGGTGCCGTCACTCTATTACCTTCCCCCCGAGTTGGTCTTTACCCATTTGACCTTCAGAGATGGAGGGAGAGGACAGCAGGAGGACTGGTGGTCTGGGGCTTGCCAGGGAGGAGAAAGACGTTGACTTTGAACAAACTACATTGGTAGCTTTCCCTGGGATGAAGTGAAAGGCAGCAGGAGACTCACTGGGAATGTCCGGTCTGAAGCCGAACTATCACCTGGAAGGTCAAGGTTATCGAATTTGGGTTTTTGTTTTTCCTACTTTTTTCCAATGTCACTGTAAGAAAGATCATTTCATACTCCCCGAAGCAAACCAGATGAAGGACTGGAATCAAAACCCATGAGATCTTTTGGCAATTACCCTGACTGCAGCTAGCAAGCAAGTCAGAATGCCTTAGAAATGATGGCTTCTCAGTTTATCTTCTGGGATCCAAGGACAAAGAAGAGGTAAAAGACAATACCTGTGTGTTAGTGAGACCCCTTTGTCTCAGTCCCTGTAGACTGCTGACAGAAAGCCATAAACTCAGTGGCTTATAGCAACAGGAATTTATCTCTCCCAGTTCTGAGGGCTGGAAGTCTGAGGTGAAGGTGACAGAAGATGGGGTGATGGGTGAGGGCTACTGCCTGGCTCATACAGCTGTCTCCTCGCTGTTCTCAAGTGGCAAAAAGGGCAGGAGAGCTCTGTGTGTTTCTTTTTAAAAGAAGTTGCCCTGGCCAGTTTGGCTCAGTGGATAGAGCACTGGCCTCTGGACTGAAGAGTCCCAGCTTCGATTCTGGTCAAGGGCACATGCCCCGGTTGTAGGCTCGATCCCCAGTAGGGGGTGTGCAAGAGGCAGCCAATCAATGATTCCCTCTCATCATTGATGTTTCTCTCTGTCCCTCTCCCTCCCTCTCCCTCCCTCTCTGAAATTAATAAAAAATATATTTAAAAAATAAAATAAGGGCACTAAGGGGAGCAGGGACAGTATGGAGGGGAGCAAAGGGGAGAAAAGAAAAAAATTAAAAATAAAATAAGGGCACTCACCCCATTCATCAGAGTTCCACCATCATGACGTAGTCACCTCCCAAATGTGCCACCTCCTAATTCCATCACACTGGGGGCCAAGTCCCAACATATGAATTTTGGGGAGGACACAAACACTTATACTTCACATTTTTGAACTATGGTCTCCAGAAAACCACAAAGGGTTAGACTTATAGCATAGGCAAATTTGAACATCTTTAAATTGATAGCTTAAAGTTATTATTCTGCCCAGCCTGTGTGGTTCAGTGGTTGAGCAAATGAACAATTCGATTCCTGGTCAGGTACATGCCTTGGGTTGTGGGCTTGATTCCCAGTGTGGGCTATGCAGGCGGAAGCTGATCAATGATTTTCTCTAATCATTGATATTTCTCTTTCTCTCTTTCTCGCCCCCGCTTCCTCTCTGAAATCAATAAAAATATATTTTTAAATTGTAATTATTTCACAGTGAGTAGGATTAGACCTCACTTCCATGTCCCTTGCCCCTTCCCGTGCTGCCCTAAACCCCATTCATGTTGCTTCATGGCTGAACTTTAAAGTGGATCTCTAAACCTTATTTCTCAGCTCACTGAAAAGCAGCTTCCGTCGTGACCCCTGGTGAAGGTCACCCATGGCATCATTGATTCATTTTCATCTTCCTTCCTCTGCCTAATTTTCTTAGCGCAGGTGGGCACAGTGAGCCTCTTTTTTCGTGAGTTGCTTCTCCATCTTGCTATCGCGGGCACCACGCTCTCCTGCCTCCATCGTCACACCTTGGCTATTCTTTGCTTCTCTGACCGAGTCAGCATTCATTCAGGTTGGTTGAAGTTTCCTCTCTGCCTCTTTTATAATTCCACACACTCTCTAGGTGAGCTCTCTATTCCCGGCACTGCTGAACTTACAGCCTTAGCCCAGACCTGGGTCTGTATTCCCAGCCACCAGTCAAACGCGTGCTCGTGAGTGTCTCACCGGCCTCTCAGACTCACTGTGTAGAAAACCATCTTCTCAAATCCCCTCGCATCTCATTCCTGGGATTAATGATGTCTCTATTCATTAATAGAGACACTGGAATGTTTGTGTGTCTTTACCAGTGCTCTTCTCTCTGTCCACCTCCCTGTTCAGTTTAAGTCCAAACATAGTTTAGCATGTGAGGAGCCTTCTCAGGCCCACACTCCATCAGAGCTAGGCCAGTTTTCCAATGCCCTGTCGCTGTCATCTAGCACTGCACATTGGTTCATTCTTTTAAAAATATATATATATTTTATTAATTTTTTACAGAGAGGAAGGGAGAGGGATAGAGAGTTAGAAACATCAATGAGAGAGAGACATCAATCAGCTGCCTCCTGCACACCCCCTACTGGAGATGTGGCCGCAACCAAGGTACATGCCCTTGACCGAAATCGAACCTGGGACCTTTCAGTCCACAGGCTGACGCTCTATCCACTGAGCCAAACCAGTTTCGGCGGTTCATTATTTCTTTATTCATCTACATCCACACCCTATGAGCCAGGCCTGTTTCCCCTCAGTGTCTGCAGTGCCTTGCACTCCACCCAGACCTGCTCTGTGCCATGGCTCCTTCGCAAAGCCTCCTCTGTTCAACCAGATGGAACTGGCCATTCACTCTAGACTACACACCTCGGCGGCATCTGTAGCCAGCCCCCAGACTGCAGGAAAGAGCAGAGAGAAGTTCATTTTTTAAAATCTTGTGTGATTCTGACTTTCTAACACAATTCCTGGCACACAATAGAGGCTCGACCAAATCTTGGTCCAATGAACAAATACATGTTTGGATTAGGAATGAATTCTGCTTCAGAGATAGATAAGCCTTAAAGGTAGATGTGATCATACCAAGGAGCTCTCCCCTCACACTTGAAGGATGGTAATGCAGCACTCCCTGTATGATTTTTAAGGGTCTAAGGCAGTGGTTCTCAACCTTTCTAATGCCGCGACCCTTTAATACAGTTCCTCATGTTGTGGTGACCCCCAACCATACTTCATAACTGTAATTTTGTTATGAATTATAATGTAAATACCTGTGTTTTCCGATGGTCTTAGGCGACCCCTGTGAAAGTGTTGTCCGACCCCCAAAGGGGTCTCGACCCACAGGTTGAGAACCACTGGTCTAAGGGATGGTGAGGCAGGTGGCTGAAAATTAATGTGTGTCTTCTCTAAGCCACACAGTAGGAACATAGTCATAAGAGAGGGTCAGTCTCCTCAGAAAGGAGCGGGGAGGGCCCAGGAGAGAGAGAATCCTGGCTTCTCTCTCCCTTTCAAGCTGTGGGCAAAGACTCATGAGCCTCAGATTCCTATTTGCAGGCAGAGATAAGACAGCTACTCCGCAGGCATGTCGCAAGAATTTGAGAAGTGTCCTAAGTGCATTCACAAGTCATTCATAAACTCCAAATTTGGATGTTATTGCTTTTTAGAGTAATTATCTCTGATGCTGATGACAATGATTATGAAAACATATGAATAATAAAGACACCAAGTGACACCAAAATAAATAGCTATATAATACACATAGAAAAATTAAAACACTTAAAAAATTGAGAAATATGAAAGCCACTGGAATCAACAGTTCTAGTATTCCCATGTATGCTACTTGGATACTCATCAAAATAGGGGGCATTCATGTAAAGACATGCTTTAGAATGCATTTGTGTCTAGTGTCTGTCACCAGCGATGTCTATTCACACAGTAGTGCTCCAGTGCACTGACTCTGTAGCACTGTAAGGCAATTATGAATTCACATCGCAACCCTTTTCTAGTCTCTTGGAAGAGCCTGCCCTTCCCCCTGCCATGTCCCAAGGCACTCTGACCTTACCCATCTCCTGGCCTTGACACTGCACTTGTTGGTTCACTTCTCAGTCTGTCTCCAATGTTATTTGAGCTTCTTCAGAACAAGGACCAAAACCGGTTTGGCTCAGTGGACAGAGCATCAGCCTGCGGACTGAAAGGTCGCAGGTTCGATTCCTGTCAAGGGCATGTACCTTGGTTGCGGGCACATCCCCAGTAGGGGGCGTGCAAGAGGCAGTTGATGGATGTTTCTAACTCTCTATTCCTCTCCCTTCTTCTCTGTAAAAAAATCAATAAAAATATATTAAAAAAAAACCAACAAGAAATGTATCTTGTTCACTCCACTCCAGGCACATCTCAAAGATGTTACAGGTTCAGCTCCGACAACCGCAATAAAGCGAGTATTACAACAAGGCCAGTCGTAGTCTTTTTTTTGCTGGTTGAGGGTCGTTCTTCGATTTATAAAGAACGCAGCTTCCATGAAGTACAGTAAAGTGAAGCACAATAAAAGGAGACGTGCCTGGATGGAGTAAAACACTTAAGTTGTGCTCAAGAGACATTTGCTGGCATCCGTTCATTCATTACCACTCTCCCGGAATGCCTTTCACTGTGCTCCCTGCCAGGCACACAGGAGTGGCTGGTCATGCTTCCTTACAGACACTGTGGATGAGCATGACTAGCTCAGCCACAAGGAATAATTTCATTAAAGTTGGGGTCAGTGCAACAAAGCAAAAACACAACCTGCTAGGAGAATGTGTGAGGGTCCCCATCTAGGTATGAGGGAGTAAGAAAAGAATTTTGAGAAAATTCTCTACAAATCTAGAATATGAGGAAGGCTTATTCATACGGGGCAGGGTGCAGGTGGGGAACGGTGGGTACAAGGAATCACCCAGACCAGTGGTTCTCAACCTGTGGGTTTCGACCCCTTTGGGGGTCCAACGACACTTTCGCAGGGGTCGCCTAAGACCATCGGAAAACAGATACTTACATTATGATTCATAATAGTAGTAAAATTACAGTTATGAAGTAGCAATAATTTTATGGTTGGGGGTCACCACAACATGAGGAACTGTATAAAGGGCCGCTGCATTAGAAAAGTTGAGAACCACTGACCCAGACGGAGGAAGCCACAGGAGCCTGAGACGGGAGGATGTGGCCCCTAGAAACTGCAAAACACCCGAGTTCCCAGCAGATCTGCGGATAGGCCTCGGGGTTGCCAAGTCAGTTAATAGCAGAGGAAGGACTGGAATCCAGGGGTTTTCCTCCCAGGCCACAGGGCAGAACACGCAGCTGTGGGCAGGAGAAGGAGGAGAAGCCTTGAGCACTTGGAGAGAGTGTCAGTGGGCAAAGATCCAGACTGACTCCGGCAAAGGGAAAAGGCAAGTTCATCCCGAAAGGCTCCCAAGTTCATGAGGACTAAATGGTTCTTCTTAAGCAAGACACCTGTCCTGTATCTGATATGGTGCTCCTGAGTGGAGCTGACAGGTCCTGGCCCCACCACAGTGGACCCCGAATGTGTGCCTGTCTGAATCTCCCCGCTGGTGACAGCTGCCAGAGGCCTCTCTGGACCACAAGTCCCGGGGAATCTGCTTCCCCAGAATCAGAGTGCTGTCTCGCAGCAGCATCCCGCAGGCTGACACCTTAATAGCCCGTGTCCCCAAGGACCCCCTCCACCTGTTGCTGGATCCAGTGAGTAACTCCTCCTCCCCCCACCAGGCTGTCCCCCGAGGCACCCCGCGGTCGCCGATGCTGCAGGCAGATAGGCGGTGGTGATTCCGAACAGCTTGATTTGCAGCAGCTCCGCATAAAAATGTCACAGAGACCTTCCGAAATCCCCACGGTCTTGATTAGGTTTGCCTTTTGCTGTTTATCTGTGATACCTGTCTGTGCTTATAGCCACTCCTCAGCCAAGCTCAGGGCTACAGCTTTCTATGTCCAGAAGCTACACCCCGCCCCCAGCAGCTACTGGCCCTTCACCCCAAGGCTGCATCTCCTGCGGCAGCATCTCTAGGTGGGGTGAGGGAGTGGGCGGCGGCTGTCCCCAGGGAGTTTTTGCCCCAAGTAGGGCCCTGGGTGAGATAGAGCCCAATAAGGAGGCCTCCCAACTTCTCAGCACCCCTCCCCCACTCCCCATCAAATCCCTCTACTTCCTCTCACTTCTCATGACCTTTTAGCATTCCTCAATTTTCTTGTTTTGAGTGGTGGAAGGATGATGATGAAAGGCATCTACAAAAATAAATTTCAAGAGAGAAAAACTCTTATCCTTAATGAACCTTATTGGAGGACTTAAGAACATGTTTGAGTGCAAGAGATTTTGAAAGGAGCAGTGGTTCTCAACCTTCCTAATGCCGCAACCCTTTAATACAGTTCTTCATGTTGTGGTGATCCCCAACCATAAAATTATTTTTGTCGCTACTTCATAACTGTAATTTGCTACTGTTATGAATCTTAATGTAAATATCTGTGTTTTCCGATGGTCTTAGGAGACCCTGCTAGCTGTTCTTGACCCACAGGTTGAGAACCGCTGGGAGGGAGGATTCAGCCCCCAGCCTGCCCAAGACCCGGCCTGTGAATTCTTACCGCTGATAATCACGTAGCAGACACGGGGGCATTTGATTTCTCCTTAGGAGAGGGTACCGTGTTTGATGTAGGAAGACATCAGGATGAGCTTAGAAGTAGACACATTCATGCCTTACTTTACCCTCTGCTAGGCACTGGGGAAATAATGGTTACCAAGCCAAGACCCATCCCTTTAGGAACTCTGTAATGTCGCATAGGCGACAGCAAATTATTTTCTAATTAAAAATGGGGACAGGTTCTCAGAAGGAGAAAAAAAAGTTTCAGTGAGAGAAACAGACAGAGGACCTCTTTTATTTTAGAAGGCGTCAATAAAAACATTTTTGAGGAAGTGACAGTTAAACCGAATGACAAGGAGTTTGATGACCTTGACAGGTTCAGAGAGGTGATGCTTTGCTCACGGTCCTATAGGGAAGGGGCTGTAGAATTAGGACAAGAGGTAGGACCTCAAGTCAAAGGCTTAAAAACAGAATGTAATTTTATCAAAACACTGAAATATCCACAGTACTATAAATGACACTAAAATATTGGCCTCACTGTCCTCACCCCAGAAACCCCTTCTCCAAAGCAACCATGATCAATTCTCATCTGTTTATTTGCCTATTTACCTCCAGATCTCTAAATAACATTCTTGTAATGTTAGTTCATAAATCCTTGATATCAATTTTCTACAGAAAATAAAGATTTAGGACTCTCTCACCTCTCACCAATCACATTTATTTCTCCCATTATCCCAATATACAGTTTTATATCAATATTTCTGGTTGAATCAATAAATATTCAAATCATCAATACCATGCAAATCAAAACATGTTAATTATAATTCCATTTACTCTCATACAACGTCCTCTTTTTCTTACAGTTACTTACTTTTCCATGTATGTCTGCCTATGTTTTTCAGAATGTTGCCCATGGAACTATGAAAAGTTAATCAGAGTTCATGCTTGAGGCAATCTAGCATATTTTATTGTTGCCGTTGCAGTGTTGATTTGGAGTAACCCTTCTAGAACCCTCCATTGTCCTGCGTGGATTTGTGAAGGTCGCTGTCTGGACTTGCTTCACAGTTGTCGTGCAGAAATGTCCCCTTACAGCCATCTGCCACCTCTCTCTCTCTCAGTCTGAAATGTTTCTAGGACCCCATGATTTCCGTTTTCTTGACTTTACCCATGTTTTAGAAACGCACACTTTCAGCTGCTTCCTGAGAAAACTTGCTTGTTTCAAAAATATCCTGTGTTTCCTTACATGTGATGGTTTAATTCGGTGTAGAACGCTCACTTTCCAATGCTTTCCCCTCAGCATTTCCTCACTGCCCTGCAGGTTTTAGGGATGCTGGTGAGGAATATGTGCCTCCTGATTCCTGCTTCTTTGGATGAGAGCTCCAGTTTTTCCTAGGAAGCTTGTAAGCAACACTCTTTATCCCTGATATTGGGGATTTCTTCATACAGTGCCTTGGTTCTGGGGATGGGTGCATCTATAATGATTGATTAATTTTTTTTATTTTCTCTCCTAGATACTTAGTAAATTCCTTTCCAATCACTTTTGGAAACTTGTATTTTGATATTTATTTGTTGATTGTCTCCTCTTTTTTCTCTTTATTTCTTTCTGGAAGTCCCTTTAAATGGGTGTTGTATTTTTTAAAATATATTTTATTGAGTTTTACAGAGAGGAAGGGAGAGGGATAGAGAGTCAGAAACATCCATGAGAGAGAGACATCGATCAGCCGCCTCCTGCACGCCCCCTCCTGGGGATGTGCCCGCAACCAAGATACATGCCCCTGATGGGAATCGAACCCGGGACCCTTCAATCCACAGGCTGAGGGTCTATCCATTGAGCCAAACCAATTTCAGCAATATACATGTGTATTTTTAAAATATGTCCACATTTCTCTTTTCTATCTCTTTGCACTACTTTCTGGGAGAGCTCCCCAACTTTATCATCCTATGTTTGAAATTCATATTTATTTTTTAAAAATGTCTACAGCATTTTTAATTTCCAAGAGTCTTCGTTATTCTCTATTTTCTGTTTGTTTTACTTAGGAAATAAGTGCTCAGAGCTCTTTGGAAGGTATATGTGACTGTATGTTGACTGGGAGCCTTACTCTAAGTTAATGGAGGGGAGCCACACATCTTGTTGGGGAACCCTCAGATATCAAGAAGTTTGATCTGTCTTTGTGGGTGTATTTTTCAGGGTAAGCTCTTCCAATCTACCTATCTGTGCCTTGTCCCCCAAGTTTGCTCTTACCTGCAGGGCTGGTTCAAGCACAATTGGGGGCCTCTCCTTCAGGGGTCCCGCTTCAGTAGGGGTGGGGCCTGCGAATTTGCATTTCTAGTAAGTTCTCAGGTGACACTGCTGCTGCTGATCTGGGGACCACATTTTTGAAAACCACTGCTCTAGTCCATCTCTTACCAGGATAGAAGTATGGACCCCAATTTCAAAATTTAGGGAATATGACTTTTGCTAACAGAGACTTTCATACTTTTCTTTTCTTTTTTTTTTTTTGTGTGTATGTTTGTTTTGTTTTTTACCGCACCCATTATCATAGCCTCCATTAATACACGGTGTCTCAAATGCCTGCTTGTTTCTAGAGGCTTGCAGCCTGAATCAGCTTGCTTCTCCAATCCATTTCTCTTTTAACTTTCTCTCCTTGGGGAGATGAGCTCCTATTCATTCATCTGCTTTCCAGCTTATACAATTTTGACAACATATTTCATCTAGCCACGTTCTCTCTCTCGTTTAATTTGTCTACGTATACATCCATCTTTAGTGTCAATTTAGAGGGGTATTGGAGGGAGGGGGAACCTAGCAGTCATTTGGGCCACTCTCATTAGTCTTGTTCAGAGTTATTTTGAATGCAGGGTATTCCCTTCCTTCGCCGTACTAAGTACGACTCTCTCTGGCCACAACTTAGAATGAGCCGATGCCGTCCCAGCCAAAGCCCCGAGAACCTTGAAAGTGCCATTATCCTAATCACACAAAGCGCTCTCATGGTCACGCCTGCTGAGGGAGGAATGCGCTCCAGACCCCACATTCCCCCCGCACGTGGAAGGAAAGGCAGTCTGACATTTCCTTGACTGTTTGGAAATGTTTCTAGCGCAGCAAGCTGTTTATCCCCACTCTGGTTCTCATTGAATTAAGGAGGGAGAAAAGAAATCAATTCACTCTCCATATGCCGCACGGTGAAAAGCACCACTCGCTAAACACTCGGAATATGTAGGAAAGGGGGAAAAAAAAAGATAAATCCATCAACTAACAAGATAAGTGCCTTGTTCCTCCATCTGTTACTGCTGTGTCCTTATCTGGAATGGGAGCACGGCAGCCACGATACATCTTGTGTCAGGTATTATATTCCCAAGTCATATGAATGAATTTTCATGCTGGTAACCATCCATGATCTAGCCCAGCCACAGCTAAATTTGTCCTAAGGCATCAACTGTCTTTTTGCATTTGAATTCACAGGCGGGGAATTGGTTTGGCTGCTACCCTTGGTGATGGTATCTGTCTAAAAGCTGTTCCAGCATGGCTCTCTCTCTCTCTCTCTTTCTCTCTCTCTCTCTCTCTCTCTCTCTCTGCTGTGATGATAACTTAGTTCTCTGAGGAGGTTCTGATGTCCTTTAAGGAGACATGAAAAAAAAAGGAGGCCTGGAGAAAATGTAAATAGAGGTCCTGCGGATGGCAACATCTACAATGATGGACTCATTGATTAGATGATTGATTAGACGTGCCACCTCTCCGATCACGGGGGAGAACTCAGAATAGCGTTCCACTGGAATGGCATCTCCGGCTCTTCAGCAGCCCCAATTAGACTGCGATGATTTCCTCATTCAAAACCAGAGGTTATTTTGAGGACTCAGCCTTCACTGAGCATCCAGGTGCAGAAATAGAGATGATGACATGTGGCATCGGAACCCGTGTTTTTGGCACTTCCAGCGGGGGCTGAACATCTCAGCGGAGAGAGATCACTTGTTTGCATCTGTGATGGAGACGTGTTCTCACATTTGATTACACGGATGGTGCGATTCTTCTGTATTTTCATCTCTGTCATCCTGAGCATCCTCACCAGCAGCCACAGCACCATCACAGAGGGTGCGTTACAGTTTTCGGCACTCATTGAAAATCTTAGCCATGTTCATCTCTACCCATGTAATCGGAGAGCATTTAATACATAACGCATGCGGTGTGCTGGACAGGGTTACTTAGGTGCGAGTGTTCATGAGCTAGATGGGTGTCAAGGTTCCAGGTGAGACACAATGATCAACTTCAGTTTGTACGTGGTGAACGGTTGGGAAGAAAGGAAACAGGTTGAAATACGTAGCAAATAAATTTAGAAAATTAAGACACTAGGTTTTATTAGAATAAAGAAGAATGAAAAATAAAGTTTGTCTTCTAGGTTTCTAGCAGAGATGCCTACGTTTATGGTTCTAGCACATTTAGAAGATAGGAGCCAATAGGCCATCTATAGAGAGGAAAATATGGTAAATTCTCTCTGGAATATATTGAGATTGAGAAGCCTTAGTCATATAAAGAGGGATGTCCTGCAAGCAATAAGTATGTGAGATAAAACTCAAGGGAGATGTCTAAGGTAGAGAGACACAGACATGAGACCATCAGAGCACAGGTGGTGTAGTAGGCAGCCTCTAAGATGGTCCCCAGGGATTCCCAGACATTGATCTTCATGCTCTGTGTTATATCTTCCACTGGAATGTATACTTAATGTAAAGACTCACTTATAATGAGTAGACTATGACTTTCAAGATTATGTTGTAAAAGCACGTGACTTCTACCTTGGGTTCTCTATTCAGCTTGCATGGTGCGAGTAAGCCCTGTGGAGCAGCGGTTCTCAACCTGTGGGTCTCAACCCCTTTGGGGGTCAAATGACCCTTTCACAGGGGTCGCCTAAGACCATCGGAAAATGCAGATATTTACATCACGATGCATAACAGTAGCAACATTTCATGGTTGGGGGTCACCACCACATGAGGAACTGTATGCAAGGGTCGCGGCCTTAGGAAGTTTAAGAACCACTGCTGTGGAGGGACCGGCTAACCTACAAAAACCATATGAATGACCTTGGAGGAAGACTCCCTCTCCCAGCTCCCCAGTTGAGCTTCAGATAAAACCAGAGTCCTGGCCAACTGCTTGACTAAGGCTGCATGAGAGACCTTGAGCCAGAGGACCTCAGCTCAGCTTCTTTCTGATTTATTACCCACCGAAACCATAAAATAATAAGATGTTTGTGGCATTAAATTACTAAGTTTTAAGGTAATTTATTATAGAGCAATACATTACTAATACAGGTAGTTAAACTTAAAGAATATTTGAGCTCACCCAGGAAGATGGTGTAGAACTTTGATGCTCACCAATGTTTAAAGGATGGGGGCGGGGGCAAAATGAGGAACAGAAGAAACAAGAAGAGTGAAATGAGAAGAAAGAGGGCAACTTAGCATTAAAAAAGAACCAGGAATTTTTTTATTTATTTATGGAAAAAAGAGAGAGTTCCTCAGTATCAAAAGCTGCATATAGCTCAAGTAATACAAGATTGAAATGTTCTATATGTTTGGTAGTTGGGATATGGTCTTGGATGATCTTACTAAGAACAGTTTCAGTAGAATAGGGAAGCTAAAAACCAGATGGCAGTGGGTTGAAGAATATATGGCACATGAAGAAGGAAGAGAGAGGAATCACAGGCTATATTTTTGATGTGCTTCTGATTATGTTTTGAGAAGAATAATTTAGGAACAAAAAAAGGATTGGATGATAAAGGAAGACATGACATAAAATGATGGTTTGCATGATGGAAGTACTTAGGTGTATTGATAACAGCGGAGCAGAAGAAGAGAGTGAGTGAGCATTTTAGAATGGGTAAAAGATGGCCAGCGGGAGAGAAACACAGATAAAGCGGGAAAAGTTGGGATCAAGGACACAAGTGGAAGCAGTTGGCCAAAATAGGGTTGTAGCTCATCAGCTAAGACTGGAGGTGAGATTAAAAGAAGACTAAATAGGGGTGTATACGTCTTTGGGAAGGAGGATGAGAAATTATGGGAGATGGTACTTGACCTTGATTTTCTTACAAAAGCAGGAAGAGGTTTCTATCAAGACAATTCTTTCCAACCATGTCCACTGAGTATCCCGAATGAGAGAGGAGTCCATGCACATCCCTCATAATGTGAAGTCATAGCACAGTCTGGTGCGCAACAAGCTCAACAATGAAAATTAATTAATACATACTATCTGTATTTATTATATCATAGCCGTATTTTAATAGAAGACACTTTGAATTTGTTACAATACTTAACTTGCCTCCTCCAAGATTATTCAAATGAGATGTATGTTTCTGAAAGCCGCATTATATTTGTCCTGTGGCATGTTTATCTTGGCGCATTGCCCTGCATATTTTCCCTGCGTATTTATAGAGCAGCGTGAGAGTCCCGGCCTTAAGCCATGAGCACCCTCCTTCTATCCGCTTGTGAGATTTGTTCAGGTCTCAGTGGTCACCTTGGGAAACCCGGAGCTTCATCCAAGTGAATGAATGAGAAAAAAGAAATTTACTCTTAGTTGTAGCCTGAGATGTGAAAGGAAAGGGGGACATATCTTAAGCAACGTTGTCAGACTTGGGGAGGTCTCATTGGTGCCCCAGAAATAGGGCTGTGTCCTTGTGGGGCATGGCGGAGGAGCTGGCGTTGGAGGTCAGGGATGGTGCCCAGCGATCAGCCCCGGAATGTGGGAGGAGGATGGACACAGGTGGAAGTTGTTGAGGGATGTCATAGTGTGAGTGACATGGACATACAACGAACTTCCCTGTTTTTCCAAATGATGGAGCGGGTGGGCATGAACACTTCCTGAAGATGACATCTGTACACACCATTTAACCTCCTTTGCTTTGGGCACACTACATAAATCATTATGAGCCCAATTATTCTTTTCCTTCTAGATCAAGGGTGGACAAACTAAGGCCCACTAGTCGAATACAGTCAGCCATGTCTCTTAGTAAATGCTGTTTGCTTGTTTTTAAATATATTTTATTGATTTTTTTTACAGAGAGGAAGGGAGAGAGATAGAGAGTTAGAAACATCAATGAGAGAGAGACATCGGTCAGCCGCCTCTTGCACGCCCCCTACAGGGGATGTGCCTGCAACCAGGATACATGCCCTTACCGGAATCAAACCTGAGACCTTTCAGTCCGCAGGCCCACGCTCTCTCCACTGAGCCAAACCGGTTTCGGCAGTAAATGCTGTTTTGTTGGAATATAGCCGTGCTTCTTTGCCAACATCATGTTCATGGCTACTTCCCCCTCATCAGCACCGATGTGAGCAATTGTGACAATGACTTTATAGTCTCTGAGATAAGAGATCCACCTCTATCATGAGACAATACCCAGCAAATAACTTCAGCAGATCATTTCTGCTCATTGTCTACAGTAATTCTGGGTTTTCAGAAATTCAACCAAGAGTCCTCAAGCGTCAGGGAGGAAGTGCTACTCTGTACCTCAGGGATTTCTGAGTTTTTCTCCTGAGCCCCTCTCAAGGTTGATAGTGTGAGCCTGTGAGCATTTTCTCTGCTTAAATACAGTTTTTCTGGTAATAGAACCTCATCTCAGCTTTATAATAATTGGCCAAATTCTCCAGTTTGATGTTCCACTGAGAATCCACCTTTGCAAGGTCTTTATTCACCTTCTCAGCTCTTCTCCTTTCAAATTTACTTGTTGTCACTTTTAGAATTTCCCAGGAAGTACCCTTGGTGTTATGGACTCAAATTCTATTATTTTTCCTTTTTTTTTGTAAAAATATTTTTTATTGATTTTAGAGAGGAGGAGATGGAGAGATAGAGAGGGAGATAGAAACATCAATGATGAGAGAGAATCATTGATTGGCTGCCTCCTATGCGCCCTTATTGAGGATCAAGCCCACACCCTGGGCACATGCCCTTGCCCAGAATCAAACCTGGGACCCTTCAGTCCACAGGCCGACACTCTATCCACTGAGCCAGGTAGGGCTTTTGCCTGCTTTTTTTTGACCCTCAATACAGATTGTGACCAGGACTAGTTAGCACACTTTTAAAAAATATGAATCTGCCAAGACCGGTTTGGCTCAGTGGATAGAGCGTTGGCCTGCGGGCTGAAAGGTCCCGGGTTCGATTCCGGTCGAGGGCATGTACTTTGCTTGCTGGCACACCTCCTGGGTGGGGTGTGCAGGAGGTGGCTGATGGATATCTCTCTCTCATCGATGTTTCTGACTTTCTATCCCTCTCCCTTCCTCTCTGTGAAAAATCAATAAAATATATATTTAAAAAAATATGAATCCTTCATGCACAAAGTTTTACTAAACCCATCACATTCAGGCATGCATGTGCTCATCTGTCTTTCTTCACCTTTGCAATCCATAGTCCTTGGAGCCAATCAAAACGCGTGCTTGCAGCCTCCGCCATAGCACTGGGTTGCATGTGCCCACACAGAACTGTTATCACGTCATAAATGCTTCTCGGATTCAGGGTTTGGGGTGAAGCCAGCTCTAAGTGCATGTACGGAGGGCCAGTGCTGATTACCTATGACTCACAGCGGTTAATGCAATTTATGAAATTGTGGTGACTGAGTTGTAATGCTTAACCCACTTTGGGGGCCTCCATCTTTACCGTGGCCCAGAGGATCCCCAGGAAGCTTGCCATTTGAATTGATCGCAGTTGTTACAGGGACCCGAGCAGAAATTTCACAGCCAGCAGCTAATTGTACTTAAAGGCATGTAAGAAATTAAAATATAATTGTGGCTGACTTTAAAAATCACTGAGGTCCAATCCAATTATAGAGTCAGCAACAGGAATGCAGAGAGGAGTGTTCTGGTTTTAGAACATTGATTTAATCGTGGCAGAGACTCAGATGGTGGCCCTGAGCACCTGGGCCCAATCAGTCTGACAGGAGCTGGGGCAGATCCTCAGCTCCCGCAAGCCCATTCATACAATCCAGGCCCCGAAGGTGGAAGATGGGAGGAGGCAACATTTGCTGGTATATATGGATTCACAAGGCTCTCTTTAGGCACCTTCTAGCAAAGTAACTGCAGGGCAATTCATTAAAAAAATTTTTTTAATACATTTTATTGATTTTTTTTACAGAGAAGAAGGGAGAGGGACAGAGTGCCAGAAACATTGATCAGCTGCCTCCTGCACACTCCTCACAGGATGTGCCCGCAACCAAGGCACATGCCCCAAACCGGAATTGAACCTGGGACCCTTCAGTCCGCAGGCCAATGCTCTATCCACTGAGCCACACCGATCCTGGCAGGGCAATTCATTTGAAACCCCACCTTGTCCCAGAGCAGTTCCTGACTTGGGCGGGGTGAGGCTAAGAGGAAAGGGAGGAAAGGGCTTTGTGACATTCACAGAGCACGCCCAAAAGAGCACCTGTTCCCAGCTCTCACTGTATCGTCTACATTCTGTACTTTCTCTCTTTTTCTAAAATAAAACAACAACAAAAACCCCACATATGTTTATTGATTTCAGAGAAGAAGGGCACGGGAGAGAGAGCTAGAAACATCAATGATGAGAGAGAATCATTGATGGGCTGCCTTCCACACGCCCCCTACTGCAGATCAAGCCCTGTCATCAATTGAGCACCTACTACGTGGCAATATCATGCTGGGCTCTTTTTTAAAAAATATTTTATTGATTTTTTTACAGAGAGGAAGGGAGAAGGATAGAGAGTTAGAAACATCATTGAGAGAGAAACATCTATCAGCTGCCTTTTGCACACCTCCCTCTGGGGATGTGTCTGCAACCAAGATATATGCCCTTGACCGGAATTGAACCTGGGACCTTTCAGTCCACTGGCTGATGCTCTATCCACTGAGCCAAACTGGTTTGGGCCATGCTGGGCTCTTGGCATCCATTAACCAAGTGGCAAGAGGGTGCGTGATCCTGACTGCAACTGCAGCTGTGCTGCTCCCGACAAGAAAATCAGCCCCGGTGGGAGCCACAGATCAGTTCCCAGAGATTGGCAGGTGCAGGCAGAGCTTCGGGCTGCAGGAGCGTGAGCCCCGTTTGGCAGGAGGCGAGGGCATAACATTTCAGGTGGAGGAGTCATGTGAGGGCAAGTCACGTGAGTATGAACCTTTGGAGAGGAAGCAATCTGTAGTGAGGATTTTTAGGGCAGTGACACTATGTAACACATGGGTATCCCCTGCTCCCCTCTGTAAACGCACCTGCATTCCTCCCACCTGAACTTCTGGAAGGAGCCTTATACCTGATTGTAGAGGGATCCAGCTGTGGGCAGGTTCCATGTAGTTCCCTCCACTGAGCACCAGCCATGTATGCTTCAGGCATGTTCTCTCATTTCTTCTTCAGAGAAGGTCTCTGAGGTGGGTGGTATGTTAGCATACAGACCTGGAGAGGTTAAATGAATTGTCCAAAATGACACCGAATGCAAGAGGGAAAGGTGGGGTTCCCATCCAGATCAGCCTCACTATGCCCTGAAACTGACAGGCGCCAGTGACTGCCTCTGAGTGGGGTGGGGCCAGAGGCTGAGGGAGAGAAAACTAAAAAAATAGCTGTCCACACCCAGGCCGTGTGACTCAGTGGTTGAGCATCCAACTATGAACCAGGAGATCATGGTTCAATTCCGGGTCAGGGCACATGCCCGGGTTCCAGCCTCCATCCCTAGTGGAAGGCATGCAGGAGGCAGCCAGTCAGTGATTCTCTCTCATCATAGATGTTTCTATCTCTCTCTCCCTCTCTTTTCTTCTCTGAAATTAACAAAAATATACTTTTAAAAAATATAAAAAATAGCTATCGCCTAACTAAAAGTAACATCCAGAAGAAAACAGTAGCAGGGTATGAATATGAATGTGTAATGCACAGAAAAGCCCAAAAATAATTTTTGCTCTACAGCCTGCTTTTTATTCGACCCATGCCCAGGCCGCCCTCCTTAACATGGGTGCTGAGCGTTTGCGTTGCAGGTGGATGCTTCCTCTCACTGAGTGGTCATTCCCGTGAATCAGCTATGGAGAGGTTCCAGCTTGGTTTGGGGGTGACCACGAGGGTTGGCTGTGGATCCCCCATATGCTCCTCAGACCTCTAAGCACTAAGGTTAGAGAGAGCACTTCCTCTCTCTATTGGCTTCTTTCGAGGCTGCTGTTTCCCTCCATCACTTCATTTTCTCAGAGTTCACGTGCTTACCATTGCATTTATGAGACTCCCTTCCCTTTGCTTCCCCCTGGGTCCCGATGGGTTTCGGTTGTGCCTGCAGAGGCCCCGATCCCTGCTCTCGTTTCAAGCAGAGAGCTCTCCGAGGTGGCACAGGCCAGGCCTCAGAAGCGAACCCTCATCTCCACGTTAGCGCTGATTCATCTCTTTGCCCAGCTCCGTCACCGGCAGCTCTCGGGAAAGGCGGGGGGCCCTCGCATCTTCCCGAAGAATATCTCGGGTTTGTTTGTATTTGTATTTGCTTCCACGCCGAATTCTGATTGCATCCCGCGCCTTGACACTGCAATTATTAATTTCCCCGTCTGCTCTTCCCTCCTCACTGCCTGCCGCGGAGACGCGGTGATGGATAATGTTAGATGTGGGACTGGATGAGCGGGGGAGGGAGGGGGGAGAGAAGGGGGAAGACAGATGTTTCATTATGAGGTTTGGAATCTCAGTTTTTGCCTCC
The DNA here is from genome assembly GCA_004026805.1 of Lasiurus borealis. Lineage (NCBI taxonomy): Eukaryota > Metazoa > Chordata > Mammalia > Chiroptera > Vespertilionidae > Lasiurus > Lasiurus borealis. The sequence goes on from PVJN01006980.1 coordinate 20,227, forward strand.
CGAGCAGAGGCCTGGAGCCGCGCTGCCTCTGGAATGAGGATGAGGCGGGAGCCCGTTCTGAGGTGTCCTAGTTCTGCGGCTTTGCTCCACTTCCTTTCCACGTCCCGGGGTGTGCTGGGCAGTTGGGTTTCACACCCATGTACAGGGAATACCGGAACGCAAATAGAGTGGCACCTCCAGATACGAGTGCCCTAACATACGAGATTTTTGAGATACGAGCCATCGAGCGAGCGATTTTTGCTTTGAAATACGAGCAACATTTGAGATACAAGTAATCTTGCGGATCGGCCGGCTGCACACAACCCACCAGTTTACCTCGACTTGAGAGTCTCATGGTTTCCCACGCCTCAAGGTTGCAGAACAAATTAAACTCGTATCTCGAGGTACGACTGTAACACAGAACGCAGCAAGCTGGGTCCTCTGATGCTTTGGGCTGCTTGCTGCATCCTCACTTTGTGGCTCAGTGACCCCCACGGTGTGGCCGAGCGACCACTCAGTCACACTAGGCAGTAGCTCCTGATTTTTGTGTAAAATTGGGGGCCCGGTAGTTTCTGCTGAGCTCACAACACAGCTGACGAGGCTTGAGGCTCTCGGAGACCCTGGCTCAAGCTTCCTTTGCTCTGTCTGAGCCGAGGGAGGAGGGAGGGGCAGAGGACGGGTCAGTGCTGCATCCCTCTCTCCCTGCATCTCTCTCACTGCACTGCACGTCCATCCTCCCCCCTGTAACGTTCCCACCCACCTGGCCTGGTCTCCCACTTGCTTTGCTTCTCTGCCACACACACTGGTTTCCAGTCTGACGTGAGGGGGGAGTAGGAGACAGGCATGGCTTTAGAATATGTGCCCGTGCACCGGGTGTGCCCTGCCTGTGCCCCCAGCTGTGGCAATCCCAGGGGCAGACTCTGAAAGCTGAGATGCTGGGGTGGGAAGCGGACTCTGTCCTCTGGGGACCAGGATGACTCGGTGCCGACAGGAGCCCTGGATCACACAAAATCCAATGTCTTCTCTTGCTGTGCAGGTCTGTGTCCATACAAACCAGGCGGAAGAAAGGGGGTGCCTTAGGCCAGAGCAGCCCCGCCCCTATTCTCATGTGTGTTTTCTACCAAACAGTTCTCCAGTTCTCAGAGGACACCGACTGGGGTCCCACAAACTAACCCAGTTCTGACACTCTCTACTTGGAGTTGGTATCAGTCACCCCAGCTTAAGACTCAAGAGACTGCCCACTTCCAAGGTCAGTCCCAAGTGCAAGCTGCGCTTCTGACCGCCTGGCTATATACCGGAAGTCTCCCTGGCCCCTGGCTGGGGTTCAATTAATTGGCTAGAACAGCTCACAGACTCAGAGAAATATCTGCTTCTGTTCACTGGTTTATTATAAAGGGGTACAGACGAACAGCTGCAGGAAGGGGTGCATCTGGAATCTGCCCCACGGACTGGCATGTGCCACCCTGGGATGCATTCACCAACCCAGAGCCCATCACATCTCCTTCCAGAGTTTTCCTGCAGCTTCCTGCTCCTCCCTCTCCCCAGAGGTCCCTGGGGGCATGGCTGGAAGATCCAACCCTCTAATCACTTGGCCTTTCTGGTGACCAGCCTTATCCTCAGGCGATCGGAGGCACCACTCCAAACCACTTCATTAGCATACAGGCAGAAGGGACTTCCTGTGAATAAGAAAACATACTCCTGTCTCTCAGAGTCTCATAAGATTTGGGGTACTCCGTGCCCTGAACCCGGGACCAAGTGCACAAATATTTCTTATCACACTGCACCTGTCCTGCGGGCCACTGGAGCTGGCCTCCCAGTCAGCACCTCCATTCAGGGCTGAGGCCACGTGTTGCAGCCACCAGCTAGGGGGCCGATGATGTTGGTGATGTCAAAGACAGAGGTCAAAGCCACCGCATTGGGAATGGCCTTTGACCTCAGCCAGGCTGGACCAGAGGCCTGGGGCCATAGCTACCTGAAGGAGTCTTGCTGGGGGCAGCTGGTCAGAGCCTGTTTCTGCTTGGGGGAAGGCTCTTGCTGATCCTCCATGAGTCCCCCCAGGAGAGCAGAGGGCCCCCACAAAACACAGGCGCAAGCAGAAGGGCGGTCTGCGACTAGCGAGCAAGAAGCGTTTGGCAGACAAAGCACCGCGCTGGGACAGGAAGGCGGGAAGGGCTTGGGGCCTCGGAACTATAAATCTGCAGTCAGATTAGGTGCTTATCTTTATTTTTTTCTCATCAGCGCATACGCTGTGGCTGGTAATGGAGCTGCCGTGCAGTAACTCATGCATGAGATTAGCACCGAGGCAGGACAGCCCAGGGGAGGCTGCCGGGTGAGAGGAGGCTGAGGGGGGAGCCAGGTGTGGCTGCTCCCTCGTGGGGGCTCCCGCAGGACCCGGAGACTGGCGCTGCATTTGGAATTGATAGACGGGGAGGGGCCTGCAGACGTGGTCCAGATCCCGCCTTTTACCGAGGGGAGCGGAGGCTCAGATTGACAGGGGACTTGGCCAGGGCATGCAGCCAGCTAGTGGCAGAGGTCGGGCCAGGCTCACTGCTCATGGTCTCTATATAGAAATCAGTCTATGTTAACCATTTAAAAACCCATTCGGACTTGTTCTCGATATGATACATTGGATAAATTTCCTTTTTTTCTGTCTTCAGAATTAGGTAGGAAAAGTGTCTCTGTAGATCAGTGGTTCTCAACCTTTCTAATGCAGTTCTTCATGTTGTGGTGACCCCCAACCATACTTCATAACTGTAATTTTGCCATTGTTATGAATTATAATATAAATATCTGTGTTTTCCGATGGTCTTAGGTGACCCCTGTGAAAGTGTCGTTCAACCCCCAAAGGGGTCGCAACCCACAGGTTGAGAACCACTGCTATAGATAAAGGAAAATAATAAGTATTGTATTATAAGCATGTATTAAGTGCCAACTATATGGAACTACAGGTGTAACCAGGTGATACTGAGGGACACATAGAGGGCAAAGGCATGGGTTTTCAATCCTGCTGGTGAAACCAAGTAGATGCTTAAGACGGAGTTTGCTAGGTGAGTGTCTTTTCTAGAGGTGTTTAAGGAGTGTGTTACTTGGTGCAGAGAGTTAGGGAAGACTATACCATCAGGTGTTAACTGTGCAGTGCAGAAATAATGTAAAGGAGCAGGCGAGGGAGAAATCGTTGTGGAATGGTGTTTCAGAGAAGGCTTTGCAGAGGAGAGAAGGTGGCTTCAGGCAGAAGGGATGGGCCCCATGCAGGACTGTGGAAGAAAACCATGTCAGGTGGAAACCAGTTTGGCTCAGTGGATAGAGCGTCGGCCTGCAGTCTGAAGGGTCCCGGGTTTGATTCTGGTCTGGGGCATGTATTTTGGTTGCAGGCACGTCCCCATTGTGGGCATGCAGAGGCGGCTGGTCGATGTCTCTCTCTCATCGATGTTTCTGGCTCTCTATTCCTTCTCCCTTCCTCTCTGTAAAAAATCAATAAAATATATTTAAAAAGAAAAGAAAAGAAAATCATGTCAGGCCAGCAGATTCCTGGAGGACACTTGCACTTGGGCATTCCTAAAGCCATAGGTCTGGCTGGGACAGGAGGCATGTTGGGGCATGTAATGTGAAATCCATGTGCTGGGGGAAGGAGGAGTGAATTACAATGGGTTCTGAGGAACCAGGAAGAGAGGGGAGAGCAGAACCGGCCCTAAGGAGCATCCTTGACCTGGGGTCACAGAGGTCGCAGCATGTTAGAAAACTGACTCCGGTGGCATCTGGTGGCATCTGGTGGCAGTCTGCGTGAGAGATGGGTGAGAGGCAGCTGCACAGGGGCCGCAGGGGCATTTGGGGTTCTCTGAGCATGTCAGTTGGCTCCCACCCACCGTGCGGTGGAGGCGGATGCGCGTGCGGCCGCTGTGGTGTGAACCTTCTAGAATCTCCACATCTGTGGCCGGTGGCCTGAAGCGCCCCCTGCAGAGACCACTTCCGCCCTCCTGGGCTCTGGTGCTTCACCTATGTCTGCACCCTTAGAATCCTCCCCTCATACCGTCAGAGGAATTTGGGGACCTTGCATTCGGAGCTGGGGTAGAGCTTCCTTGGGAAGGGATGGGTGGGTTTGTGTGTGTGGCATGGTGGGTTGATGCTAGTTTATCACCATTAAAAGCTTCTGAATGTTTGGAGTTTTCTGAGCTTAATGGGCTGAGAAATGGAAACTCGTTCCGTTGGCAGCAGCCTGGACGCCCAGCCGGCTGTTGTGCCCGAGCGCTCGGCAGCCGCCCAGCCTGCAGGCCCCGCTGCCTCTCAGCCCTTCCACGGCCAGGATGCTGTTAGCCCGGACACAGTCTCCGCTCACCCCACAGCCGGTCGGTGGTCTCAGGTGGGGTCCCCCTCTGAAGGCATTCTCCTTCTCTTCCTCCACCTGAGCCCGGGGCCTGGGCAGGGGGCGTGCAGTCTTAGGGGTGTGCGGGATCGACAGGAGATGGTCCAGGCCAACCGTGTGCCCTCCTTTGTAGGAAGGGACCAAGGATACTGCCTTTCAGTCGTGTGAGATGATACATGAGAACATCCGCTTAGTAGGCACCTCGGAAGGGAAACGAGTGCAGAGACATATGTGTTCATCTCTGTGAACGCGTGAGGCCTGAGGGCCTTCTTGGCTTTGCCACGGCCACCCAGCTGGTATGTCCATGGTGTGACCCCCACTCCTCAGCTCTGAGATTCCTGAGAGACATCCCTTCTCCCCCTATTCTTCCCTTTCAGCAGAGACTGTGCTTAGGGACAGGCTGACCAGGTCTAGGTGATGCCTGGGGTAGGATCTCTATCACTCAGCTGACTGACGGCTACTTCTTGGTCCAGTGCCCCCTAAGGATAAACAAACAAATAGATCCCTCTGTGGCCTGGAGCCCCATTGAGACTGCAAGGATCAATGTCCTGAGTGATGAGGTACAGTGGTACCTCGAGATACGAGTGCCCTAACATATGCGATTTTTGAGATACGAGCCGTAGAGCAAGCGATTTTTGCTTTGAAATACGAGCACCATTTGAGTTAGGAGTAATCTCGCGAATCAGCCGGCTGCACACGACCCACCAGTTTACCGCGACTGGAGCGTCTCATAGTTTCCCACGCCTCAAGGTTACGGAATGAATTAAACTCATATCTCGAGGTACCACTGTACACAGGACCCTGATTTCTTTTTCCACGGGACCAGCTCTCCCAGGACCATCTTTCCACCCTATTTCCATACCTTAGTGGAGCTCTCTGTCTAAAAAGCAGGTACATTTGGGGCACATGGGAGTTTTATGGATCTCTGAGTTCATGCCCAAGACATGCTCTCAGGACCACCAGCCAGGGACAGAGTCTCCATGCATCAGCCTTGAACTCCTAGAACTCAGGTGAGGTCTCCACTCAGAGGGGCACACGGGAAGCAGACCTAGTTTCAGACACTGGGAGATCGAGGGAAAAAGAACACATTCTGGCCCTAACAGGTTTGGCTCAGTGGATAGACAAGGACAGGGACAGGGAAGTTCAAAAACCAAATAAGCTCAAGGAAGGAAAAGTGCTCATCTAGGAATCAGCATGGCCCCAAGGCCAGCTGGAGAGCATCCCCACCTTCCTGATGCCGTGGTCGCTTATATGTTGGTAAGAATGTGCACAGCCGAAACCCGTTTGGCTCAGTGGATAGAGTGTCGGCCTGCGGACTGAAAGGTCCCGGGTTTGTTTCCGGTTGGGGGCATGTACCTTGGTTGCGGGAACATCTCCAGTGTGGGGCGTGCAGGAGGCAGCTGATCGATGTCTCTCTCTCATCAATGTTTCTAACTCTCTATCCCTCACCCTTGCTCTCTGTAAAAAATCAATAAAATATATTTTTTAAAAAAAGAAAGAAAACAAGAACTTTCCACCCTTTCTGGTTTGGCTCAGTGGAGAGAGTCAGGAAGCCTGCTTACTGCAGTGACTAGACTATAGGCTAACAGGAATGGGCATTAGGGTACTGGCACTGATTCAGATTGCTAGCCCCCCAAAATGTCTCATTCTCCCCAGCAAATGGTCCCAGGTTTGATTCTGGTCAAGGGCATGTACCTTAGTTGTTCAGGGTACCTGCAAGAGGCAATCTACTAGTACAGATATGTCTCTCTCACATGGATTTTTCTCTTTCTCTGTCTCCCCCTCTCCCACTTGCTCTAAAAATCAGTGAACAATATCCTCGGGTGTGAGGATAAACAACAAACACCTTTCTCTTCTTCTCTCCTTCTTGTGTCAAAAAGGCTACACGTGGCAATGACAAGTGTCCCTCCAGCACCGCCGCCACGTCTTCCTTTCTGTCTAGCCCACCGTCCAGAACCCACTGCAGCTTCTGGAGCCAGCGTGGAGGCGGGGAGGCAGAGGCAGGCACTTATATCCATCCGAGGAAGCACACGGTTTGCAGGTGCTATAAATCTGAGCAAGTAGTCTCCATGGGCAGTGTGGATGCGTGGAGTGCTGGGGGAAGGAGTGGGAAGCAGGCAAGTGCAAACCGGAGACTTGGAAATTAATGGCATCTGCAGCCCGCCGCCACAGCCCGATTTGGTAATAAGCCGGGGCCACAGAGAGAAGAAAAATCACCTGTATACGGATCTCGTGTTTGGCATCATCTAAATAATTTTAAATGAAACTGTCAGCCTTAAGCTCCGATATGTGCCTTCGGCGAAAGATAAACACGGAGAAGAGCAGACAGGGGGGACTCCAGGGAGGAGCAGGACATCACAGTCTTTAATATTTTTAATCAGCCTGTCTCCCCAAAACAAGATGCACTGTTGCAGATACTCTTGCAGACAATAAATTTTCCCATGTGTGTGTGTGCGTGTGTGTGTGTGTGTGCGCTATTCAAGGAAAACATGATCATTCGCATGCAGAGGCTCAGGAAGACTCAAAATTTCTGCGTGGCAGCTGCTGGGCCAGTGCGGGCATCAGGTGCTGTCAGTGGAGGCTCAGCCGCGGACCTGAAATATTCAAGGGCACTGCAGCAGCTGCAGCCTGCCCCTGGCACGGAGAGGCCTGGGCTTGGTCCAAGATCAGCAGCAAGAAGATGCTTCTCTGCAAACAAGGCAGAGCAAGAGATGGATGTACAGCACCTAAAGGCCCGTAGCCTCTCAAGTGTCTCTGTGCTCGGGCTGCTGTGGAAATTTCCACCATCAGACTCTCGGACCACCGAGTTAGACCTCTGCCTTTGAGCTAAAATTTTGCTGAGAGCCTTCCGGCAAAGGACTGGAACCACTAATCTGGTTAGAGTCTAAAATTTGGTTGAAGGAACTCTTGCATGGGGGGAAGCTGGCCCTCTGGGGTAGGGGGAGAGACTGAGAAGAATGGAGGAAGAGTCTCAAAAGCTTGGGGACTTGCTGAAATGGGTTTGGCTCACTGGATGGAGCATTGGCCTACAGACTGAAAGGTCCCAGGTTCGATTCCGGTCAAGGGCATGTACCTTGGTTGCGGGCACGTCCCCAGTAGGGAGTGTGCAGGAGGCGGCTGATGGATGTTTCTCTCTCATCATGTTTCTAGCTTTCTCTCCCTGTCCCTTCTTCTCAGTAAAAAAAACCAATAAAATACATTTTTAAAAAAAAAGCTTGGGGACTTAGTAATAGTGCTCAAAGTCAAATAGAATTTCCCTAAGTTCCATCTCAAATGGGAGATTGAGCCCAGGACTTCATAGGCCAAGGTTCTGAGGAAGCAGCTCAATGCTTGTGGGTGTGTGGGTGTGGTCTTGGGGATGCATTGATGGGATATGGCTGCGGCACCATATGAGGCAATGGAGGTCCTTGGCATGTTTCTGATTGGTTGCTGAGCCTCCCATAAGCCCCTCCCAGTGCCTTCATTGGCCCAGCAGCTGCCAAGTAGAGATTTTAAGTCTTGGCAAGAAGAGGTCTCTGACATCAGACACTTCCCAGCTCTGCACGTCTCTTTCTTTGCTTTGGAAGCTAGGCTGGGACCACCTCCTTTTGGTGGATTGGTACTTGAATGAATGAAGGTTTGCACAGTGTTCCGAATAATGGGTCCATGTCAACCCGGAGGAAGGCCTGCATCTTTGACCCTATCCTGTTTAACATTTTCAAAATCGGAATTAGATAAAAATGCAGTGGGCACAGGGGTCACAATTTCACCTGATCCAAAGCTGGGATAGGTAGGTAATAGCATGATAGAATTGAGTTTCAAGGGGTTGACAAATGTCGAAAGTGGGTCAGATTTAATAAAAAAGAAACAATGAACTAAAGCAATTAGAGAAAACAAGGCTCAGTAGCAGAATGTGAAAAAAAGTTTAGAAATATTAGTTGCTGAAAAACATAATATGGCATTATTGCCACATAACCTCCCCAGGAGTTGATATATGGGGCTGTACTAATAGACCAACAGAGGCCACCGCAAACTACATTTGCAGCATTACAAGCAGTTAGGGATTCCTAGGCAAACAGAATCATGTCTGAGCGTCTACATGATGAATAGACTAGATGATAGGCCTATGATTCTTATCTCGAGTTCCAGAAGGAATCGAGGAGCTTAGCTTTCAGCCTAGAGAGGAAGGCACAGCGACTAGAATATTTTGAAATGTCTCATATGAATTTCACTTATGAATGGCCCCAAAGACCAAACCTAAGATCAATCAATGAAGTAGTAGAGTTACAAATATTGACTTAATATAAAGATAAGACTACTCCCAAGATTCAATATTATCTATAGGTGAAATGATGATGATGATGATGATGATGAGAGCACAAGTTCTAACACATCATGGAGGTTCATAAAGCATGCCTCTCTTGAAATAGAGTGCTTGATTCAATGAGATTTTTAACCTGGTGAGTTTGATGTCACTGGGGAAATGCAGCCACTGGCTGAGCAATGATGTCGCAGAAGAGATTCAGGTATCAGGAGCTTGAATGAGAAGCCCTTATGTTATGGAAACACCGTGACTGTGGTTCTTTCAGTTTGTGCCCAGAGAAAACTGTCAGTATAACGTATTATTTTCCCCCAGTACTTTAGATTGTTTCCTCTGGATGTTTTAAAGTCTGAGGGAAGTTGTGAAGATGAGGGTATTGGTTGCAAAGTCTGCTCTTGCCACACATCTGAGTGAGGAAGTGCCTATGAGTCAGAATCTATGGGTTTGTCTTCAGATAATCACTGTTTTATTGCTTATAAATAATCAAGCTGTTGGCTGTTTATAGCCGATCCTGTGCCAATATATCCTGGCTTGGCCAGTGTGTTACAGTCCCAAGTGCATACTGTGATAAAGTAGAATGCCTATCACTCAGTCAGCAAGTTGGGTGCCATGTAAAAGTCTTAGAAAGGCATTCCATTGATCTTTGTGTCTTCAATGCCAGTATAGTGCCTAGCACCTACCTGTATGCAACAATTTTTGGTTGATTAAAAATAAATAGAAAAAAAACCCTAAAGAACAATATTTATGGAACTGACCTTAAGAGATGTGAGGTAAAAAACAGAGAGATCCAAGTTCAATATTTCCTTACCTTATTCCCCAGCAAGCCCAAGACAAAGGGGGATGGAAGTTTAAATGCAGACCTGCATATGAATATTTATAGAAGCTTGATTAATAACTTCCCTAGATTGGAAAGCCTAAATGTCTTTCACCTGGTGAGTAGATAAAAAATTAAGATACATCTACACAATAGAATACTACTCAGCATTAAAAAAGAAGGAGCTACTGATTCACACGATACTGTGACTGAACCTCAATGCATTATGTGGAGGCAAAGAAGCTAGATCCTAAGGTTTAAACACTGTTTGCTTCCATTCACATTCTTGAAAGGGCAATACTGTTAGTGTAGGTAACTGATATTAATAAAGAAATGAGCAAAGGGAATCAGACATTATTAAGCAGAATGATCTGGGGATAACGAGCCTGCAGCTTCACATACTCCAGGGGATTGAAGCATTGTCCCACTAAAGCAGTGGTTCTCAACCTGTAGGTCGCGACCCCTTTGGGGGTCCAACGACCCTTTCACAGGGGTCACCTAAGACCATCGAAAAATGCAGATGTTGACATCACGATGCATAACAGTAGCAAAATTTCATGGTTGGGGGTCACCACCACATGAGGAACTGTATGCAAGGGTCGAGGCCTTAGGAAGGTTGAGAACCACTGCACTAAAGGGATCAACCCCTCTCCCTTCCCCCATGTATTGAATTGTCATGGGGAGCAGGAGAACAGGGGTTGGGGGAGGCTGCTTCTATGAGGCATGAACAATAGGAGCCAAGATGGTAAACATAGAGGCCTGTCAGTCTAGCCTGGGAAAAAGGCATTGAACACCTGGGAGCAGCCTTCTATTTTCTCCCAAATAAATGTTACTTCCAGACCTCATATTTCCTTGTAGGTCCTTGAAAATGTTTTTCTCTGGTGTTGGGACCCCAGTTCCACTAGCAACAAAACTATCCTGACAGAAAACAGGGGGTGCTGGTTGGAACTGGCCAAAAGGGGAACAAGGGAAATTTATAATTGATGCAAACATCTTATCTCTTTTTAAAAATATATATTTTGTTGATTTTTCACAGAGAGGAAGGAAGAGGGATAGAGAGCTAGAAACATCAATGAGAGAGAGAGACATCTATCAGCCGCCTCATGCACGCACCCTACTGGGCATGTGCCCGCAACCAAGATACATGGCCCTGACCGGAACCAAACCTGGGACCCTTTAGTCCGCAGGCCGACGATCTGTCCACTCAGCCAAACCGGCTTCGGCAACATCTTATATCTTAATTAAGAAGGTTACATGACTAGGTTTGTTAAAATGTATAGACCTATACCCTAAGAGCACTAAATTTTACTGTATATAAATCATACCTCACTTTAAAAACACAACAACAAAGTAGAGGCTGGTAAGGACTGGATCAGCCACAGAGAAAGTAGGGTGAAAACGGGGCTTTGAAGTCGGGGAATTAGGTTTAGCAGAGAAGAGGGATGGAAGATGGCCACCCAAATGCTGCTTTCCTTTATCCTGAGTTCTCTCTTCCTTGGTGTAGAGTTGCTATCTTTTCTGTTGAGGGACTTTCTCCGCCCCCCCCGCCCCTCCCTCCTCATTTTAATGATTTCCTTTTGTTCTGCGTCAAGGCCCACATCAGACAGGTCTCCTCCCCTCCCAGCAGTGGACAGCCATTCCACCAGGCCCTGCCAGCAGGACCACCTCCCCTGGGGCAGGCATCTTGGAGCCTGAAGCCTCCTGCCTTTGAGCTGAACACAGAGATATCAAAGGTTAACCTTGAATTACAAAGGGCCACTTCCCTACTCATGAGGAAAGGCATGGGAAAGAAGAGGCTTTAACTGTTTCAAAGGTTCAAATACCTCTCCCCATCATTTTCAATTACAGTAGAGAAATTGCAACCCAGGGCCTCAGAAAACTGGGTGCTGGGTCTCGGTGTGCTTTGAGGTCCGTGACTTGACTTCTTTGAGGCTCAGCTTTCTCCTGAGGTCCTTTCCCAGGGCCAACTTTCTATATTGTGCTACTGATGCCATGGTGATTAGCTCGTTTTTAGTAACGGGAAAGGAGCAAAGGGAAGGCCAGACATTATGTGTGTGGCCATCTGGGCCAGAAAGCTGCAACTTGGCACTCCCCAGGGAAGCATGGTCCATTCCCTGCTGGGAGGAAAGGGCTGAACAAAGGGAAGACGGGGGCATGAGCAGCGAAGTTGGGGTAACATAGAGAAGATGCTTGCCGCTGAATCTGGGAACAAGGATAATTGGCTGGGGGTAAGGGGGTGGGGTGAGCAAGCCTGTGAAAATTTGGTGATGCGTAATCCCCCAAACAAAGGAGTTTGTGCTCTTGGCTCTTGGTGCTCTTGTGGCTTTCTTGCATCCACCTGTGTGCCCTTCATAGCCATGTACCCTACAGACCCCACATGCACTGGACTAATGGGCTACTGTTGGAACCATGAACTAAGCTAATCTGATACTGGCTGGACTGTGTCCCAACATGGGACAGAAGCGACTTTAATTGTAGTAACAGCTACACTTCTATGGTGGGGCAGAGGGAAATGGGACCTTGGAAACGCAGGCGTTTAATTCCACAGAAATAAAGCTTTCTGTCATACCCATTTGCCTGTGCCAGCCTCAGAAAATGCTTTATCTCGGGACATTGCAAGAAACCCACCCTCACCGGCAACCTGTGGAGACTGGGAGCACTCTCCGCCGATAACACCGCCATCTCTCAGGGAAAAGCAGCTGGAGGTTGTTCCATCTGAGCGCGAACCCTGCCCTTGACCCGCAGTTCCTTGGCGTCCGTCTCTGATGCCACCAAGTGCGTATGCCAGGATCCCTGGAGCGTGAGCACATATACCACCAGGAGGTCATCAAGCCCACCAACTGGCACGGGACAGGGTTAGGGCCTCAGCTCTCCCCTGCGTGCGTGACCCGGGACAGAAGGCTTCACCTCAATTTTCACAGCTGAAGGATGCAGTTAATGTTTTGTACCTGGCTGAGCGGTGAGAGGACTAAACATTTGGCCAGGCGTACAGCAAGTGTTGAGTAAATAATAGCTGCTGATATATATCATTATATGATAATGACATTATTATTATTATTATTATTATTATTATTATTATCATCAGCAGCAGCACTAACATCAAAGAGACAGTGTCAGAAAAGTGTCTCACACACCAATGTGCAGGCAGGCTATCATTTAGCTTCAAATCTGACTCTTACAAATGCTCTCCATCCTTCACCGCTAAAGCTGTCTCTGCGAAACCCGCGCTCCGTTCAGCGCTGGCTCGGACCACCAATTCTGGAGGCTCCAGGCTGCGTACGAATCAGGGGAGGCTCCAGGAGACCACAGCCCGGGCAGGAGAGAGGAGGGAGCTGGAGGCAGCAGTTCTGGCAGCTTCTGGCTTCCGGAGAGTGATTTATCACCAGGTTTCTGATGAACATGTGAGAGAGGCTGTGGTGAGACAGCGAGCCGCACGAGCCATCATTAAAGTAACAGCTCTTGTTTTCTGAATGCTGTTTGCGTGGTGCCTGGCTTTCTAGGCAATTTCCCGTCTTCGTCTCCCACTTTAGGACAGCGTGTTCCTCCCTCTGGAGCCGGCTGATGAGCACTCCGCGGAGCGTGTGTGCGAGGGGCCTGGGAGGAGGGCGGAGGAAGGATGCTCGATGCACCAGGGAAGCTGGCCTCTCGGTTCTTGATTGAAGTGTCTGGAGAAAGCAAGTGCCTGAAGGTCCCGCAGCGTGAAACGGGCTCCTGAGAACCAGCGTGGCAGACCCCTGCAGAGGCCAGGGACTCGGGGATGCTGGGAAGTATGTGCCAAGAGGGACGTCATCATGGCCGATGTCTGCGGGAAGGAAGAGGAAGGCCCATCATAAATTCATCACTAAATCCGTTCTTTCTGGCAGCTGTCTCCTCCCTGAGTGTATATTTCTCAGCACATGAATAACCGAGCCCTACCACCGGCTTTACCTTAGTCTCCAACTGACGTCCCTCTCTCTTCGATTTCTCCCCTCTCGCTGGCTTCCTCCTCTTTGCCACTTGCCTTCCTTTCCCTGACTGCCCACTCCCCTCCTCCCCACTTGGCAAATGTCCTACCGATTCGGGCCCCGTGACGCCCTAGATAGGCTCACAAATCAGAGACGTCTTTTGTGGGAGCACTGGGAGCCAGCTGTGCTGGCTGAGCGGTTCCCCACCAGCGAAGAAGACCAGATTCTGTGAGAGTCTCTGGCAGGATTTCTCCTCGCAATGTCCAACCAGGGCTGCCACGGGTCAGGGCGGCTTCAAGATTGGCCAAATAATGAAAAATTGGCCAAATAATTTCCCAAGATTGGCCAAATAATTTCCCTAAAAATCTCAAGATTGGCCAAATAATGAAAAGTTTGGCCAAACAATTTCCCTAAAAATCCCAAGATTGGCCAAATAATGAAAAGATTGGCCAAATAATTTTTCTAAAAATCCCAAGATTGGCCAAAAATTTTTCCTAAAAATCCCAAGATTGGCCAAATAATTTTCCTAAAAATTCTAAGCCCTGGGTTAGGATTTGCACATCATACTGGGTTAATATGTGGACAAGGCTCCGATGGTCATCTTTACTTAGTGGTTCTACAACCTTGATTCAGGAATGAGTGGCATTAACTTCTAGAGGGGAATGACACATTCACACAGATGCTGCTCTGGGTCTTGCCATTTCCCAATTCCCCCTCAGGGGTGGAAAAGTCCCCGAGAATGTCTGACCCACGTGACTTCTGCTTGGGTTTGGCGTGTGTGGGCAACCGCTGCACGGTGGCCTCACTATCCTCACGGGGCTTTGCTCTGCTGGCTGATAAATGAGCGTGTGTTCCTCGAACGCCTCCCAGCTGGATGTCAAAATCCAGCTGTTCAGGGATGAATTGCCAACAGATGACCCCACACATGGGTGGCCTGCTGGATCCTCACCTCTGGGACCAGTGTCACCAGACACACTGACTGCCTCAGGCACCACCCATTTTTTTTCCCTCTGCATTTGCAGACTGGAGGAGGGAACTCTCATCTCTGAATCCAACTGAAATCAGAAAAATGCAATGGGTCCTGCACTCGGAATCACAGACCCACAGGAGCAGGGAGGAGTGCCCGAGGGGTTTGCCCATCAAGAGAGAGTCACGCCTATGACTTGCCCAGCTTGCCAGCTCACTGCATCATGTTCTGTGCATAATTTAAGTCCTTGTCTTGTTTGGGACCTCCTGTCCCAGGTCCTAAAGCCTTACCTTTGCGACCTGTGCCCTAAACCAGGGCTATGATTTTGCAGAGCCAAGCACAAGCTCTGATTTGAAAGCCAGTGCAGTATGGAATTCCCAGTGGACACTGTCTCTTTTCAGAATCCCCAGGCAGGCCTCCATGAGCACAGGCAGACAGGACCAGATACGAGTTTAATTCGTTCTGTAACCTTGAAGCGTGGGAAACTATGAGACGCTCAAGTTGCGGTAAACTGGTGGGTCGTGTGCAGCTGGCCGATCCGCGCGATTACTCCTATTTCAACTGTTGCTCATATTTCAAAGCAAAAATTGCTTGCAAGACGGCTTGTATCTCAAAAAAATCTCGTATGTTAGGGCACTCGTATCTCAAGGTACCACTGTACTCCCATCTGAAGGCACCTGAGCAACTCACAAAGCTTTGTGAGAGGGCCTGTACCTAGGCCGGTAGGAAAGGTCTGTGGGGGTCCCCTGGTTATTCCTGGAGTCACAGAGCCCTTTTCTGCCCTCCAAAGCCACAACAGGGATGCCCTGATGGGTGCTAACAGCCGGCAGATGGCTGATGACCACCAGGGGCATGGCCCTAGGAGCCCCCATTCGGGGTAGGTGCTATTCCCCAGCAGGGCTTCAAGCAGAGCAGCGGGAGAGCAGGTGCACAATCTATCTGCCCTGGGATGTCACTGGTCTACCAGATGCCTGCTCAGAGGGTGCTCAGCCCCCAGAGCCAGGGATTAAGCTTATGAAAGGAGAGAGCGAAGGGAGAGAGCAGGAAAAGAGGGAGAAGACCGGCCGAGAAGGAAATGTGAAGAAGCGATAGGGGCTATATTCCAAGCTGGCAGTACAGCCGTGACTCAGTGAGCACTTTCTGAGGGCCAGACCTTGTGCAAACTGTATCTCATTTAATTCTTGCAGCAGTAATTCTTATTGCTAGTATTACCTTCAATTAGTAGTGGAGGAAACTTACTCTCTGAGAGTTTAAGGAACCTTTTCCGGGACCTATAAAAAGAGACATGCAGGTGGCATAAAGCTTAAGAGGTTGTGAAGATTTGCCTGGCTGGTGTGGGTCAGTGGTTGAGCATCAGCCCAGGAACCTAGAGGTCTCTGGTTTGATTTCCAGTCAGGCACTTGCCAGGGTTGCAGCTCATCCCCAGTAGGGGGCAGCCAATCAAGGATGTTCTTGTCTCATTGATGTTTCTAGCTCTAGACCTCTCCCTGCCTCTCTCTCTAAAAGTCAATTTAAAAATATATTAAAACAAAGAAGAAAAGAAATTGTGAATGTTTGAGGAAAGTGACAGCTAAGTACTCATCTTGGGTTTGGGAACTCGCCCCTCCCACCCTGGAGGCCTGCAGGCTGTGTGCTGGGCCTTCCCGTCTCCTAGAGATGAGGATCCTTCCTCTAGTTTCTCTACCTGAGAAGCGGGCAGCACAATTAGCCAATGTCTATGGTGCTTCCACAAGGAAAGTGCCGCCACCTCCGCGTGGCTCTCTGGACACTTTCCGTCTCCTCACTGGAATCAGGTGGCTGAGCACATCATGGCTCCAACTCGCCACAGACGCTGACAGAGCAATAGAATCTAACGTAAAACTAATATCCTTAGAAGGGAGGCAGCTTTTCTGAAAGCAAAATAACCAAGCCATGATTTCTTCTCCCCTCTTAAATTATTTCCTTAGTGTCAGGGGTTGGCAGGCTTATTCCTCTCTCAGAGCCATGCTCTCAACTTCTCTTATTCTCCTATAGCTGGGATGGAATCATCGCCTGCTCTCTGGCTCAACACACACACACTCACATACACACACACGCACGCACACACACACAGGACATGGCTCACAACTCAACTGGTAGGTTTCTGGCCTGCAGGGACTTTGAAGAATTGCTTTAGCAGCTTGTGAATGAGGAATGAGAAAATTTCAAATAGTTTTAAGGAACATGTTTTTGTATCGGTAAAGAGAGGCAAGGGAGTGAGTAGAAGAGGAGGCAAAAGTAAGGGGAATGAGGAGGGTGGGGGAAGGGGAAACAAAGAAAACGGAAGGAGAAATGAATTGTAACTTGGAGAAACCTATGAGCCCAACAAGCATGCCCTTAGAGGGCCGCATCTCCTGGGGAGATAGAAACAACTCTGCTTCCCACAGCAGTTTGGGGGGCCCAGCTCCCCTCAGCAGTGCTCTGGACTCCACAGCCCAGCCTTACTGCCTCTCCGTGTTGCCTTTATACACCGAGGAGTGGTGCTGCCCTGCAACTGGCCGTCAGAAGAGCTCCCCATCCCCATGTTTCTGTGCTGTTTGTCAAGGTCAATGCCTGCCCTCAGGACAGGTCTGCTTCATGGCAAAACCCTGAGATACCGAACGTTGGACTGAATGAGTGCTTATGCAAACTGCAGGTTGCAACCCTTTATGAAATAATGCACTGGCTTATACTAAACTACATGTGCTTTTCGAAAAAGAGTAGAATAGAATTATCAAAGTGCATGACACGTAGTAGGTATATTTTATGAACATTTTGCTTCAGTGGCGCTGGCCTGTCTGTGTGTGTGTGTCCATGCAGTGTTGTGATTTAAATAAATGCATTGCTGTGGGTCGCAGTCTCAGAGTTAAAAGCCATGAGACCAAATGACTCAGCAGCCCCGGGAGCGTCTGCCATCCCTGACTCAGCCACTCCAGGGAACCTCTGAATGTGGGAAGATCGGACAGGGACATCTTTTGATGCCACTCTGTCATGTTTGCTCTGCTGTGGAGTCCGATATCAGGGGAGGTCCCAGCCCGGCACTGACATCCTAAACTCTACGGACGCTTTGGAGCCAGGCCTTTAGATCGTTGGGGATGAGCTCCGTTGGGGAGAGGGATGAGGCAGGATCAGGCTGAGCTGATCTAACAGGACAGGCATTTAACACAAGGCCTGCAAGAGGCAGGGCTCAGTCTGCTGGCTGCGGCCCCCCACACTTTGCCTGCCTCCCCTCTTGCCCATCTGCTCAGTCACATCTGACTGACTGGCTGACTCAGGCAACCTAATGAGAGGTAACACCCCGGCTGACGAAACTGACGCTGTGTAATGGGGTGATTGACATCCCCAGGATCTGACTGTGTGCGCAGCCCCTCTTACAGATAATGTTAATGGCTGAGGAATTAAAACGCCGCGCAGTGCCTAATGAAGGCAGCACGTGACTCCAGTTCGCACATGCCAGCTGCAGCTCCGGGTACCAGGAAGCAGCCACAATTTCTAAATTATGTATCAGTTCCCTCACCTCCACCCCAAAAAGAGACAGTTGGCACACACGTTTATTTATTTCATGGACCGATATGCAGAGTAATTGCTTTGGGTTTTTGTGATATTTTTTTCCCCCTATGGATTCTCTTTCTCTGATTCAATAGCAGAGGGGTGAGGGGGGAGGGAGAAAGAGAAAATATCATGTCAGTGTCATTTGAATCATAATAGCTCCAGACTCACTCCCCTGAATAAAGAGGGAAGCTTATTTGTGAAACACAGACAGGATGTCTGTGGGGCTGTTAGCAGGGGGAGAGCGATTTGAATAGGCAGAAGCCGTGGCAAAAGTTTGTCTATCTCCAGGGCTCCTTCAGGAGGATCCTTGTGCCATGTGGCAGCTGATTGGCCAACCATACCTGGCTGTCAGAGCCCATCACAGGAGGGACCAGGAGGCTGGGAGGGGCAGGCAGTGCCTGAAGGGTGGACCAGTGCTGTCCCCCTGAGGAGTGAGGCAGCTCCTAGTCCATTTAAAGGAGAAGGCATGGCCGAAACCGGTTTGGCTGAGTGGATAGAGCGTCAGCCTGCAGATTGAAGGGTCCCGGGTTCGATTCCGGTCAAGGGCATGTACATTGGTTGCAGGCACATCCTCAGTAGGGAGCGTGCAGCAGGCGGCTGATCATCTCATTGATGTTTCTAACTTTCTATCCCTCTCCCTTCCTCTCTGTAAAAAATCAATAAAAAAATGTATAAAGAAGGCATGAATGAAACACTGAGATGAGAGAGCAGACCTAACGGGTTGTGGTTCTAGCCTTTTTCCTCTATTTTAGTTTTTTTAATCTTGATCCTAAAGGGACCGACTAGCGCTCTCTGGTGCAAACACAGACTTCTGGTGTGTCTCTCCCTCTCTCCTCCCATAGCCAACTTTCTAGATCCATCCCCATGCAACACTCCATGACTCTCCTGACAGAAGCAACGTAATGTGAACTAATGCCTACCGTCTGCTGAGCAGCCAGAGCCAGGGTCTACCTCATACTCTGAATATAGGGTCTCATTTAATTCTCACAATAAACCAAGGAAGCGAACCTTCAGTGACAATTTTATGTAGATGAGGACACCAAATCCGAAGTAGGCCAGTGACTTGCCGAAGGCATTCCCACTGCTGTGTGGCCAGCCAGGATTGGAGTTCTATCCTGTTATTGCTTGTGCAGGTAGACAGACAGACCTCTGCACTGTGGATCGGGAGACCTGCGTTTGATCCCTCATTGCTGAGTGATCTTGGGCAACTGGTCCACACCTCTTGGGACCTCAGTTTCTAGGCAGCAATGAACTATGCTAATGGGAAGAGTTTATTAGGTTATTAAGGACTGGATTTCTTGGGTGTAGACCCTAGCACTACCACAGCTAACCTTGAGGGAGTTACTTGACCTTAGTTATATTATCTATCAATGAAAATGCTAATGATTGTCTCCCTCCTGGGAATGGTTTTGATGATTAAATGAGCTACTGCATGTGGAGGAGTTAGAGCCGAGCTGGGTGCCCATCAAACACTTAGCAGATGCGGGCATTATTATTTAGCATTTGCTGTGTGTTCAGATTGATAACATGAGATGCAATGATGCTTAAGGCCTCCTTTGGTTGGCGCATTCTTTGAGGCAGGTTTGTTTACACTTCCCCAAAGCCCCTAGTTGTGTGTGGGGTGATGCCGATGAGAACTGGTAAGACTGTGAGTAATATGACCACCTTGCACATGTCTATCTCTTTTATTATTGGCGATGCCGGTTCATGTCTACATCTCATTTCACATGAACATATAAACCTCACATGCCAAACCGGCATGGTTTAGTTGTTAAGAGTCGACCTATGAAACTGGAGGGTCATGGTTCAATTCCTGATCAGGGCACACTCCCAAGTTGAGGAATTGATCCCCAATTGGGGTTGTATAGGAGGCAGTCGATCAATTATTCTCATCATTGATGTTTCTCTCTTTCCCCCTCTCCTTTTCTCTCTAAAATAAATACAATATATTTTAAAAAACAAACAAAAAACCTCATGTTATCTCCCATGGATAGGGCAAGACTTACCTTCCCTGCTTTAACATATTAATTCAGGGATTGGTTCAAGGTCAGAAAGTTGGTGAGCAGCACCAGCCCACGTGTCCAGCCTCTGAGACAGTTCCCAAGGCAGAGGGACTTGAGATTCTGAGTTAAACCCGAGCAAGGAGGCGCCTGAGAAAATGAACTTTTGTCTCACGGTGGTAGGCAGTTCTACTCCGGAATAAAAGACTGGGCAAAGTGTCCTGGCTGTATTTCCCCAGCTCATATTTCTCTAAACATAAAAATTTACTACTTTTCCTTTTTCTAACTGGAGAGCAATTAATCTTGCCTCCTCTAGGCCCGCACACTGGCACACATTACAACTATCTTGAAACCAGATGGTTCCCTGGGAGAGGAGGAAAGTGGAATAACCCGGAGCAACAAGAAGGGCTGGAAAGTTCAAAGCCTGGGCAAAGGGAAACCCCCAAAGCCCCCTCCTCCTCCAGGCTGCCACCCAGGGAGTCAGATCTGCTCCCCGTGGCTGCTGGCAGGAGCGCGGGGTCAGAGCACCGGGGGAATGCTGCTGGGTTATTTGCATGCAGCAGGGCTCTGCCAGGTCCTGAGGGAACGGGCAAGGCCAGAGACCTGTGAACTTCAAAGAGAAAGCGGCCAGGATTCTCGAAGCTTCTGTTGAGAGAGAAGCAGAAAAGCCATACCTGTCACCACTTGCATTTCCAGACTCCCGCAGCCTGGATTATCTCTACCATGTAACCCATTTCTGAGCTGCCATGTGCTGCCGAGTGGAAATCGCATGTCCCTCAGGAAATCAGAGCTCAGAGATGACAGGAGACCTGCCATCATTTCACATCCTCTCAGCCTAGCATCAGGCCGGGGACATCGGAAACACTCAGTGAAACTCCTGAAAAAATCCAAAGTGTTGTCAGCTCTTAATCAGTGGTGTGGGGAGAGGAAGCAGCTGTGACCCAGTAATCCAACAGGAGTGGCTAATCCATTAAATAATCCTCTGCTTTCCCTAAACATGGCCTTCAGTTTTATGTATCTATTTCCCTTCCCAAGGAGGTGTCTCCTTGTTTAATTCATTCCGCATCCAACTGATATTTATGGAGAGCAGGCGATGTGCTAAGAATATTCCTGGTAGTTGGAAATAGAGAGCATGAAGGCAGCCGCAGTCTCTGCCCGTGCAGAATTGATCAGAGATGGGGACTGATATTACACCATCACGACCGGAACTGTATAATTGTGATAATGACATATGCTACGAGAATTAGTGTTTTCAGAGCATATAACAGGGAATCCTCCTCAAAGCTGCCCCAGGATGCAGGTGGAGGTGAAGGAAGAACGCTGGGGATATGATGTATATAATGACATTTAGGGATTGAGTTTCAGGTGCCACATTACTGCACACACCGTTTGGAGAGCCAGCGTTAAAATCAGTTGCCTTTCTTAAGGACTTCTGAACCGGTTGTGGTTAGTTAGTGTTAAAGTCTGACAATTAACTCGATTCCGGCCTCAGTGGCAAAGGCTTGCTCGGGGTCTTCGGGGCAGCCTGCCTTTCCTTCTGGGTTCAAGGGTAGAGAAGTTTCTCTTGGAGGTTCTTCCTGCTCTCTGGGTGGCTGGGTTCACACAGATCCCCAGCACCTGTCCTTCCCACTGTGTGCTCAGGGCCATCAGAATGAGTTCTTCCCTCCATTGACTCCAGAGAAGCGGATCAGAATTTGCTTCTTCAGCCTGGCAGTATGGCTCAGTGGTTGCATGTTGACCTATGAACCAGGAGGTCATGGTTCCATTCCCAGTCAGGGCACATGCCCAGATTGTGGGCTCAATCCCCAGTGTGGGGTGTGTAGGAGGCATCCGATCAATGATGCTCTCTCATCATTGATGTTTCTCTCTCCCTCTCCCTTCCTCTCTGAAATAAATAAAAATATATTTTTTAAAAATTTTGCTTCTTCAGAGATTTCACCAGAACCATGCCTGGAGGGGTGGAGGCTGGAAATCCCAAGGAGCCTCCTGAACCTCAGGCCTTTGCATGAACACAGCGTTTCCCAGGATGGGCATCTCTCTTTCCTGGCTCCCCGGCCAGAAGGCTGCTCTAATAAATAACAATGAGCTGGCTTCGTCAGAGGCTGTGATGGAGCCGCTTCTTTCTGCTGACATCAGCAGGGTTCCCTTTAGGAGCTACTGCGTGGCTGTTTAATTGGGGGATGCACGAGGGAAGCTGGCCCGCTTTGCTGAATGGCACTGGGCGTGCCCCACAGGTGGCAGTTCCCGCCCCCGCCAGGGTGCTGGGACATCACTCATGTTCCAGGAAGCGATGAGAACGGTGTCAGGGAAGGCCAGGGACCGAAGGGAACAGCTTAAAGCTTTGAAAAATGAAGGGAATGTGGCAGAAAAGAGGACTGATCTGGTGAACAAAACCAGGTGCCCTGGCTTACAGATTTAGGTTGTTCAGGGACCTAGCATGTATTGACTGAGTGGTGTGTGTGTGAGTGTGTGTGTGTGTGTGTGTGTGTGAGAGAGAGAGAGAGAGAGAGAGAGAGAGCCGGAGTGGATGATAAAGGAGGAGGAAGAACACCGGAGAATGCCATAATCACAAAATACAAGCGAGAAAGTGTTAGGTGCCAAAAGAAAGGTGTAGTCATTTATTCACACAATTTCAGCACCACTTTCTTCATGTAAAAGAAAGACGGGAGACTCGAACTTTTTGTTTTAAACTGATGGATGTTTGGCAATGAGTAGAAGTAATTTTACTCCTTCCAATAGCTCTCTGCGGTCCTGTTGAACATACCCATTGGGCAGATAAATAAGCTGAGACTAAGGAAACAAAACGAATGAATGGTAGAGTATTGATTCAGACCCGTATTCATCTCACCACGTGCCCGGGCATCAGCCAGTCCTCAGCCTTTCTCAGGCTTCTTGTGTGTCACTCTGACTAATTAAAGTGTCGGATATCTGAGTTTCCACCGCAGGCCTGGGATGGATTTGGGTCCTGTAGGGGATATGAGGAACAGTCATCACACTAGCAACGGTACAACAATAATAGCTCACATTTACATGGCGATTGCGATTCTCCAAGCTGTGTTCCAAACACTTCACACTGTATATATTAACTTAGTGCCTGAGACCCCTGCAGGTAGACAGCTGACTGGCAGGTGCCTCACCGCCATGCGCGGGAACAGGGAGCCTCTCAGCCCTGATTAGCTAGGAGTGGGGACCCTGTAGCGTCAAGAAGAGAGCGCAGGCTGTTCACCCGCTGCCGAGGCCTGGGTACCTTGGGCTGTAGCACAGCAGTTCCTGCCGGAATGTGTGTTTAGCTGACACTGGACTTGTCCTGCAGTCCCTACCAGGCGCTCAGGTTTTCTCTGCAGAACCCGGGGAGGCCACGAGATAGAGGTCCTTTATCCTCTCCGCAGAGAGGAAGGGATGGGCAGGTCTTAACTCATATCAGGGGAACTAGGGATTAAACATTACTTAGAATTTCCGGTTTCAAGGGTCTTGAGAAATTTGGGAAGATAATGAGTTAGAAGAGGGAAAGGGGGAGCTTACAATGTTGAGTGGCCACTCTCACATGTATTGACTCCCACTCCCATGACGTCTGTTGTTACTTCAGACCAAACCATTCTCACAGCATAGCATCAGGCATGGCGGCAGATGGTTCAGTCCTTCTCTCAGAGGATGAGGCGGCCCTCTCCCTGTTAGGGGCTGCTCCTGCCTCTTCTGCCATCGATCCCACCAGTTCCATCTCCTCGGCACTTTGGGGTATTCACCTTTTTCCTTCTCTCCAGTGTCTCCAGTCTCTCTTTTCCTTTTACCTCTTTTTCTCATCCTATGCTTTTTTTTTTTCCAAACTATCAAGTTTTTCTTAAACATTTAGACCAGCAGTTCTCAACCTGTGGGTCACGACCCCCTTGGGGGTCGAACAACCCTTTCACAGGGGTCCCCTAAGACATTCTGCATAACAGTAGCAAAATTACAGTTATGAATTAGCAATGAAAGTAATTTTATGGTTGGGGTCACCACCACATGAGGAACTATATTAAAGTTTGCGCCATTAGGAAGGTTGAGAACCACTGATTTAGACTAACCTAAAACTGAAACATATGTCCTTTGGTGATAATTGCCTTCCCTGTCCCCTTCCAGTATCATCCTGATTGCTAAAAAGAATAGTCCACACCCCCACTGTCTTATTCCCTGAGAGTCACTTCTCAGTCAACTGCAATCTGGCCGCTGTCTCACTCTTTCACTGAAATCACTTCTGCTGAAGTCAGCATCATTGACCTCTTACTTGACAAAAACTACAAGGAACTCCCAGAGTTTCTCTGATATTTCTCCGATCATACTTACATCTCACATATTGGGGATATTTGATGCAACTAACCCCTCCCCCATCCCAAACTCCTCTTCCTCAGCTTCTGCGGTGCTGTCTTTTCCAATTATCATCTTCAGTGTTGGATTTATTTGAGTTTTACTCTTAGCTCACTCCTTTCTCAACACGTTCTCCTTGCCAGTTTCATTTGTACTCAGAGGCTAAACTTCCAGGTATATGGTAATAACTCGCCACGTTCTATCTCTAGTCCACAGGTTCTGTTCCTACCTATCCGCTGTCTGCTGTCTGTCACCCGGATGTTCCCCAGGCAACCAGGTGATTCACATGCTTTATATCCAATATAAAATCCATCACCTTTATATCCTACCCTGTTTTCTTCTGGATTCTTCTTTCTTGATTTGTAGCATCATCATCTGCTCAGTTGCCCATCTCCGAAACGAAACTTTTCAATATTCGTCTTTCTCCAGAGCTCTCTTTATGTCATCCGTCTTGAAGTTTTCATTTCCAAGGTATCTCCTTCCTGTCAGTGCTGATGCCTGTGTCTTAGCTTAGCTTCTCTTTATATAATCCTTGGGCTATTACAATAGCCTCCTGTCTGTTATCCTTATCTCCACTCTGCCCACCCTCTACGCCAGGGGTGGGCAGACTCATTAGTCAACAGAGCCAAATATCAACAGGACAGCGATGGAAATTTCTTTGGAGAACCAAATTTTTTCAACTTAAATTTCTTTTAACTCCACTTCTTCAAAATAGACTCGCCCAGGCCGTGGTATTTTGTGGAAGAGCCACACTCAAGGGGCCAAAGAGCCGCCTGTGGCTTGTGAGCTGTAGTTTGTGGACCACAGTCCTATGCCACTGAAACATATCCTCCATACGGCCCTAGAGCAATGTGTACAAAACGTGGAGCTAACTATGGAACCATTGGGTATTCAGTCAGACAGAGTCTAAGCCTTTCTGTGCTACCAGAAAGGTGTGATTTATGTGTCCCTAGCCTGCTTTCCCCAGCCTGTGCCCTACCTTTGCTCTATAGGTTATAGCAATATCATGCACCTTTCAATTACCCAACCTATCACGGTTAAATCTTTTCAAGCTCTCTGCACAGAGTGCTCCTTCTGCCTGCAGCATCCTGCACACATACCCTCCCCTTCGTAGCCTTGGCTCCATTAGCTTTTTATTGTGTCCTCTCTGCTGGCCGAGCACAGCTCTTCATAAACACGGGGGAATGCAGGTGGCAAGCCAACCTCAGATTTTCTCAGCAGACACAGTAGATGCCCACCCAGGTGGTTTGAATGGTGGGGCTTAGGGGAAACTCACAGCTAGTTATCTTACATTGTTTACAATCATTTCATGATTTCTAAGGGCATACCTTTGATTGCCTTTGTCTTCCTGTTTTTGGAGAGTCCTCTCTACATTTCTCTGGGAGGACTTGAATCACTTAAATCTCATCAGTTCCTGCAGATTATGGGGAAGGGGTCATGGCAGTTAGCTGAGGACAAGATCCTTGGAGAAATGGGATACAGTGGTACCTGGAGATACGAGTTTAATTTGTTCTGGTAACCTTGAGGCATGAGAAACTATGAGATGCTCTAGTCGCGGTAAACTGGTGGGTCGTGTGCAGCTAGCCTATCCGCGCGATTACTCCTATATCAAATGTTGCTCGTATTTCAAAGCAAAAACCGCTCGCTTGACAGCTCGTATCTCAAAAATCTCGTATGTTAGGGCACTTGTATCTTGAGAGACCACTGTATAGGATGATAAAAAATGGAAAACAGGACAGGGAGGAGTGTTCCTATACAGAGAGCTGAGAAAATATCAAACATAGCAGCCCACATCACAGATCTGACTTGGTTGAATCATGTGGATGATGCCAGTAAGTTACAACTCAAGTAATGCCCAGATCACTAAAAATAAAAATAAAATAACAGTGATTTCTTAAATAATACAGAATCATCACCCATGTAGACTTATGTTCATTTCAACCAAAAAAAAAAAAAAAGAAAGAAAGAAAAGGTACCAAAGATAATTTGTTTAATGGATCTTATGATATGAGCCAAGGTATGTCTACTAGTAAATTTAGAAGTGAAAGATACAAATAATGAGTTCAGCACCCTACAGGTTGTTGTAAATAGAGTGAGGAAGACATGATGTTACCATCAATATAGGAGATGAAGAGAGAAGAAGAAGAGAGTCAGGGAGAGAAAGACACACTTAATAAACATGTGTTGACACTGCTGTGCCACTGGGACTGCATTGGTGGTCAGTATGGACATAATCCTTGCTTGATTATCTATTGGCACCTGATAGGTAGTCAGTATACAGCTTATGGAAAAAATAAAGAAAATAATAAATTAACAGGGGAAAGAAAGAAGGAAAAGAGAAAGGAAGGAAGGAAACAGGTACTCTATTGTCAACTGGTCTAGGATAGTTTAAATTAACTGAATTTTTATTAACATTTCATGTTTAGCTTTATACCCTATGGCATGCTCTTGCCCATGGCATGTTCTTCTAGAAAACTCATACTAAATCCCATTCCCCATTCAGATTAGAGGGCACTTTGTCAGGCTAACCTGTAGACTACACATGAATCCCGTGTGTTAAATTTGATGACATATGAAAACAGAGAGCAAGTGAGTGGTTTAGTTCAGATTTTAAAACCAGGTACCAAGGAGACCCCACCTGATCCCGCACAGGGCCCGGGAGCCATGCTGGGAATTAGCTGATGCCTCCCTGCTTCTAGACCACGTGGTGGGCCAGCCATCTGGCTCGTCTGGAGAAGTGGAGAACGGAGGTGGGACGAGGTTGTGGCAAGTCCAGTCTTTGTTTTCTAATGATTCTCTGTTATTTATAAGCCCCAGGGCAGTGTGCGGAGGACAAGTTCCTAAGTGTTGATCAGAGGGGTTTATGTGTGTTCTGGGCCGGTTTTGTAAGACAGCTGCCCCAATAAAGAATTTATCAGGACAATAAAAAAGAGAGACAAGAGGCTAAAGATACTCCAGCGGAAACAGCTCTTTTATATGATGAGAGTCTAACAGGGAGCAGTTTGAACAAATGCCAGGCTTTGCCCCTCCCCGTCCCACCCTTCCTTTCTCCTGCCCAGCCCAACACACAGGCAGAAGATCTCTCTAATCTTCCTCCCAGGGCCTACCGTAAATACTATAGGAGATTGACATTTGTTTTTGCTTTATGATATTCGGCCCCAATCCCTTTGCCCCAGATGGTTTTTTCTTTCATTAGATATTGCTTTTCGGCTTTTCTAGGAGATTTCAAAAATGCTAGTTCTAGTCAATGGAATCTTTTTAAATGAAAATCGGGCATTCCCACACTGTTCTGCCACTGGCATGTGTTGGGTGGGAGAAAGACAAGGCAGATTTCAGAAAGCTCCTAGAACAGCGGTTCTCAACCTGTGGGTCTCGACCCCTTTGAGGGTCGAATGACCCTTTCACAGGGGTCGCCTAAGACCATCGGAAAATGCAGATATTTACATCACGATGCATAACAGTAGCACAATTCCATGGTTGGGGGTCACCACCACAGGAGCAACTGTATGCAAGGGTCTCGGCCTTAGGAAGGTTGAGAACCACTGTCCTAGAACATGGAGTTCACCAGGAACACTCATTTACTGAGGCCATCACTGGTTACTAGTGCCTTCACACTACCTTGCAAAACAAGGAGTTTAATAAAGGCTTATTTTATGAGCATTCTAACCATGACAGTTCAATTCTTCAGTTACTCATAATTCATTTGTATAACCATCAAACTTCTTTTGAGCACCTGCTTGTATGCCTTTTATATAGAGGTGAATTAGGGAGAGTATCCTTGCCCTCGAGAAGGCTTGTAGAGTTGTGTTTTTTTTAAATTATAATTATTTTTTAAAAATATATTTCATTGATTTTCCACAGAGAGGAAAGGAGAGGTATAGAGAGTCAGAAACATCAATAAGAGAGACATTGATCAGTTGCCTCCTGCACACCCCACACTGAGGATGTGCCTGCAACCAAGATACATTTCCTGGAATCGAACCCAGGTCCCTTCAGTCCGTAGGCCAATGCTCCATCCACTGAGCCAAACCGGCCCTGGTTAGACTTGTAGAGTTTGGTGGAGGAGACAGATGCACCAACAGACAATTACAATGCGATGGGAAGTTTGTTTTTTAAAAGAAGTCTATAGATGGGGCAAGTTTTTCAGACAGAAGGAAGAAACAAATGCTCTAGGCAGAGAGAACAGCCTGAATGAGATGTAAGAGAAGGTGGGAGAGAGCATGAAAAGCTCATAGGGCTTGGGAGATATTGAATGCAGTGAATCATCAGATGAGGATTGATGGATTATTTGAGGAGCTTGGATGATGAAGTGGTAAGAAATGAGGCTGTGGCCACTAATGGCACAGATTCCTTACTGTAGGCCCTGGGAAACCCTGTACAGTTCTTAAGCAGTAGAAAATGTGGGGTTGCAATAGGAAAAGGGGTAGTTACGGAAATTAGTGGACCAAATAGAGGACTATTATATGAATGTAAAACAACAACAACAACAAAAAAAAACAGAAGATGAGGAAATGAACTGGGCCTCACCATCCCCAATGTACTCCATCTGCACGATGCAGTTAATTCAGAAAACTCATACCTAATTTCTTCCTAGAATTCAATGGGAGGAAAAGGATGATTCCAAAGAGAATTGGTCAAGAAAAGGTGACAACTGGTTGGTATGTGAATGGGTAGAGCAAGTGAGGTACTCACCTCAGCACTTAACAGGTTGCCAATACTCAGGGGTAAAGATAAATAATTCTTTAATGCAATACTTAAAAAAAATAAAATGAATGCTAAAAATGAAAATCTCATGATTAATGAAATACCCAAAGTTTTAGCAGCAAAGGATCAATCAGTGTTATTGAGTTTCTCCTTGCCTCTGGCTCCAATATGGCTCAACACCGTAATGTAATGATCCTGACTTTACTCAAAATTTTGATAGTTCATTATGTTTTTATGAATAGCTTGAATTTTTAAAAAAGATTCCATTACATTTTTGTTTATCATCATCAGTGCTGGTTTTTAAAAGCACTCTCTTAAATTTTGTATCAAGGCAGCTGCTCCATTTCCCTCACCTTAGTCCCAGCCCTGGAACAGGAAGGAGGTAGGAGAGAGAGGGGGTGTTGTCAGGAAGGACTGAAAGGGTGTTGTCAAGTAGGATGCATCCCTGCACATCATTGTGCCTGACTCCATTGAAGGACCACTTGATCTGCTTCTAAAAGTGTCTGTCTTCTTGGGTACCTTTCCTCCATCCACCGAAGGGGGTCATTTGTGCTAGTAGTTTCCACCAACGGTAGACCCCGCCTATTGCCCTCCCTCTGAGCAAACTGAGTCTGGGTCTCGCTTGAGGTAACACACATACAGCTTGGGTACAACTTGCCCAAATGCCACCAGTGCTCTGGAATAAGCATGGAAATTGGTTTCTAGGCTCCAGCGGTTTCTAAAATAGGGACAGTTTAGAATAAAGTAGTGCTATCAGAGGGATTCCTATGGAGCAGATTGTGGGAAATAGCAGTGAGTCTCCAAAGTGGGACACCTGGGACATAGTCATCAAGGACATCCAGCCATTCCTGGGAAAGGACAGTGCAGGAGGCAGCCGCAGTGGCCAGGGAGGGCAGTCAGCTGTCTCTGGCTCCTCGGTGCAGTGAAACTCATTTCTCTCTATCCCCCGAAGCTTCTTTGCACTTTATATCCTGGCTCAACGCGGAGTAATATAGTCTTGTCAGTGCAAAATTCGGCTTGAAAAATATCGTGGCCTTTGGAAACCTACGAAGAAATTAGGTGTGACTTTTCCAAATTAATTGCAACGTGCAGATGGAGTGCATTGGGGATGGGATGGTAAGGCAAAGAGGGGAGGGTACCGGCTGTATTAGAAGCTTGTTTATAAGGCAGTGCTTGGGTGGAGAACAGGATAGGGGATAGAATGGGCATCGATGTAGAGAACTTGGTAATGAAAGGAGGTGGCTAAAATTTTGAGTAGAGTTTGATTGCCAACTTCAATTTCCTTAGAGCAATTGGGGGGACAAAGATTGCTTTCTGAGAGTATGGGGATGGGGTGAATATTTAGCAGGATGGTGGAGAGAGAATAAAAGATAAGGAGTGGGTTTGGAAGCTCCCTTGCAGATCTTCTGCGCATGGGGACCATGAGTTTCACATGAGTCCAATCTACATTGCTGCATGATTTTTACCCCCAGCCATGCTCAGCTTTCTGAGAAAGACTCACAAAGGAGGGCCATGGGACAGATCCAAGACTGGGAATAGGTAAGACATGTGAAAGGAGAGGGAGCTGGGTGGTAGAAGAAGGAGGAGATCTTTAGAAGCAGCCAGCGTTGGGCAGTGAGGAGACCAGTAATGAAATGACAGAAGACATGATCGACTCTAAAGAGTCCCAAGCTTTCAAGTTTCCTGGTAGAGAAATAGCTGAGGGGATCTATGTGACCGTAGAGTCCTGTCTCAGCCGAATCAGCCCTGGGTCAGTACCAACCATAAAGCCTGTACTTTTTGGTGACTGTGGCCTCTGGTTACCTTGACTACAACCCATAGGACTCTGCATCATTACAACACTATCTCTTCTCTTGAAATACAGCCATCCAGTCTCCCCTTAGGTAAAAGATGTCCTATCTGCCTCTCCGGAACATCATTTAGGAAGGACGCATGGTAAAGAAGACTAATTTTCTTAGTAGCCCTGCAAGCTCCCCGTAGCCCCTCCTGCCCACAATGAAATGGCTCAAATATGAGAGTCCATAATGAAGGCAACATCCTCAGGTTGATAATGAAGATGGCCGCCTTTCACATTGTCTCACGACCACGCTCCATACAGCTGTCAGGGCCAGAGGGGGTTTGAGGAGGTGGTGTGCAATTAACCTAGTTGGAACCGGACCAAGGAACGCAAGGTTAATGGCCCTGGGAAGGGGAGCATTAATGACCACTGATGGCCAAGCCCCTTTGCATGTCTTACTCATTAGAGCTACCTTTCAGACTTTATAAGATCGTGGCCTTTGGCCCCGGAACCAAGGGTAATGGAGCATTGCCACTCCCCCCCACACCCCCCCAGATGATGTGTAAAGCATTCTGATAACTTCCGTCCAGCCCTTGATGGCCCATCACAACAATCAGGTAGAGTGTGCAGCAGATCTCAAAACACAGCAGCCATCTGCCGAGCGCTGCTGATGATCGCTGAGACACATGCACGATGCATATTCATGGGCAGACACTGCTTCGGGTTTTCATCCAACACACTGACAGAGGCGTGACATTCTCTGCTTTCACCTGTTGGGCTCCGGCGCTCCGTTCCTGACACTCTGCTGGCTGAGCTCAAGTAGAATCTTGGACCCCTCTGGAATGTGTCCTCCGTCATATCTGACGGCGACAAGAATAATGAACATGTGGATCTTTCACAGTCTTTCGCCCTGACTTGATTGACAAAAAGAATGCTATTTCTGTCCCCTCCGATCTCTTTTGCTCTTATTTCCTTTAGCCTCCAAAGAGAAGTTCATCCTTTGCCATAAACTAATCTTACGGGATAAGCGTTTGTGATGGAAATGTGGGACACAGGTTAGGCAGAAACTGAGGCGAGATGGGGGCTCTCAGCTCCGGGAGAGGGGGGAAAGCAGAGACAAAGACAAAAACAAAGGGAGAAAAGTCAAACTCAATGCTGGTGTGATTTGTTGGGGAGAGGTGAGCTTTGGGGTCCAAAGGAAGAAGCTTCCAGACAGCTGTGCTTTATGTGTGAGCGAAAAAAGGCATAAGGAAGTAGGAGAAAGAAAGTGACATTTTGAGAAGTATGCTTGATTGCTAACAATTCCATCGCTTTTAGTAGTCTTAGATTCAAGGACACCCCGGTATTAATTTAGCTAGGTCTGGCTGGTGGAGTGAGTGTGTCACTTGGTGTGGAAGCCCCCCTGAGACCAGGTCCCATGCCCTTCTGGAATAATCTAAGTTCACGTGTTTCGGTGGAAGGCTGGAGTTGACACTTTGAGAGAAGCTCACACAGGGACGGATGGTGACTTTGCTTCTTCCTTCTCTTGACATTGGAGTTGGAAGCATATTTTGTGGTGCTACCTTCCCTAAATAAATTTTTAAAAGCAGAGTGTGTTAAAAATGACAAAATATCGAGAAGCTCTATGTTAGCTGTGCCAACATACATCTACACAAGGCTTCATGGTCACACGGCAGTTTTATCCAACCTTACTTAAGCCTTACATGCACTCTTCAGGGTGGGTGGGACATTCCCATTTCATCAACGTGAAAACTAAGATCTAGAGCCAGAGACGGACTTGTCCGTGGTTACGAAGTTTATAAGAAGCATCTCAACCCTGGGAAAAAGTTTGAATTCTTAATAAAGGGAGAGATGAAGAAGGAGAGATCTTAAGAGTGGATATTAAGTTTTTAGATAGAGGCAGGACTCCAGTGAAAACTACAGGTTTCACGTGCCCAGCTCTCCACACACTTTGAGCCTCTGTTGAGAGAGAAACCAGCAAAGCACCAGCTACGCCTCATCCTGCTTTATTTCCTCCTGCATCATAGCCTCCTCCACACACCTGACCCTTTTCTCTGGACCCCACAAAAGACCAGTGGGGGGAGCACAGTCTGTCTCCTGCCCTTGGCAGGTAAGGACTGGCTAGAGGCAGGCCATGGAGAAGATGCCCAGATGGCTCTGTCAGCCTTGGCATTTTCTCAATGAACCTGCAAGCTAATTCAAGCCATTAAATCATCCCAAAGCATGTGCACTGACTGTCGTGTGTGTGTGTGTGTGTGTGTGTGTGTGTGTGTGTGTGTGTCTGGCTGAACAGAAGCACCTCAATAGCCACAGTGCCCTCATTTTCTTCGCCGGAAACAACAAAACCAAAGGAGAGGGGCAGAGTCCCAGGGGCATCCTCTGGACATCTCCGGGGCTTAACTACATCTAAAGCAGATCCGAAAGAAGGCAGTGATTACAGGCTAATTTTCTGCCTGCATTATGTTAAGTGTCCTGCCATCTACACAAATAACTGCTGCTTTGTGCCAGAAATAGTTTTCGTGAATTCCTCTTGCTGCTAAATTTTTTATTAAAAGGAAAAGGAGACTAAAGGGAGATTTTTCAATTTAAAGGTGAGACTATGGGATGAAAGGAACAGATACAGCCCTGACACCTGCCCAGGAGTTGATTTTCCTTTTCAAATGCAAATATTGGGGAAGGAGAAACGCTCCCACTTTGCCTGTTCAGAGGTCTGGGAGGGCCAAGCCTTTAGCTGGAGGAGGACACAGCTCTGCCTCTTATAAACACCCTTGGTTTTCTGGCAGGAAAGCTGAGGGTGGCCTGAGGGGGAGGGGTCTAGGTGAGGAGTGGTCGTTTCTGAGTCACCCAAGGGGCACTGTACATGGGGGGCAGGAGAGGGATGTGTGTGGACATTTCCCCTTCTCAGGAGCAATGAGAGTCAACTCAGACACTTCACTCGTACTTTCCAATGAGGATCTCAAGTCCTACAGGCATCTGTATAATATTCATCTATTCACTCAACATCCATTCTATGAGCAATTGTAAGGCATCTTCTGTGTTGCAGATAGTGGACCACATCC
Source organism: Lasiurus borealis (assembly GCA_004026805.1). Lineage (NCBI taxonomy): Eukaryota > Metazoa > Chordata > Mammalia > Chiroptera > Vespertilionidae > Lasiurus > Lasiurus borealis. The sequence continues at coordinate 54,021 of PVJN01006980.1, forward strand.
ATGGAATGAAAAAACACACGCTATGACAAGAAAGCGGGAAGCAGGCTAGGTGGACAGGAATGGAACAGGGGCATTGGAATCAGAGGTCTGAATGGAAAATTGCACCAAATCCCTTCTTGCCTTGGACAAACTACTTATGATCTCAGACTTGTGAATTGGGAGAAGAGGCGAGGACCACTATAACCTACCTCAGAGAGTTGTTGAAAGGATAAAATAGTATATGCAAAGCCACTAGCATGGAGCCTGCCGTGTTCAGTAACTGTGAATTATTCCATGTTTCTTCTGAATTCCCATTTGGTACCTGAAACTTTCCCCCACAGAAATGCTTGTGACTTAAGAACTATCAGGGTAGCCAAGATCGGTTTGGCTCAGTGGATAGAGCGTCGGCTTGCGGACTGAAAGGTCCCAGGTTCGATTCCTGTCGGGGCATGTACCTTGCTTGTGGGCACATCTCCACTGTGGGGCGTGCAGGAGGCGGCTGATTGATGTCTCTCATTGATGTTTCCGACTTTCTATCTCTCTCCTTTCCTCTCTGTAAAAAATCAATAAAAATTAAAAAAAAAGAATGATCCGGGCATCAGGACCCCAAGCCATATCAAGAGACTTGTGCCTGTTAAGATCCAAATCTACGATTGGCTTCACACATGGGGCTAGAAGGAGGGAGGGGGATGGTGAATGTGGAGTCGGGTGGGGAGACTTTGAGATCAGTTCCAAAGGAAGGTTACAAGGAACAGTGAGAGGTCCTTCTGTGCTGGGTATCATGCTAGGCCTTTGGTTTAGATCATTTTGTAGATCTGTGTGGGGGGTGAGAATCCCTGCCCCATCCAATTTCAACAACTCCAGAGTCATGTCACCAGTGGGATTGGAAGGACAAAAAAAAAAAAAAATGACAGCTCTCAGCCCTGCCAGCATGGCTCACTGGTTAGCATTGACCTATGAACCAGGAGGTCACAGTTTGATTCCTGGTCAGGGCACATGCCTGGATTGCAGGCTCAGTCTCCAGTGGGAGAGGGGGGAAGATGGTGCAGGAGGCAGCCAATCAATGATTCTCTCTCATCATTGATGTTTTTCTTTCTGTCCTTCTCCCTTACTCTCTGTAATAATAAAATACATATTTTTTAAATGGCAACTCCCAGCCCCCCCGAAGAGTCCTAAGTTCTGGTCTTTGACCACCGTGGCATGTTCATCTCTGAGGATGTGTAGCAGGACCATTAATTCCTAAAAGGAATGAAGACATGTGTTGCAGTTGAAAATAGGCTATAAATTAGCAATTCGTCCTTTTTTATCCAGTCTCTCCTGCAGACAGAGTTTTGATACCAGGGAAGGTCAGCTTACCTTCCAAGCAGCTCCACTGGGACTCTGGGACTTAATTTAAACCGTCTCCATGTGTCCCGTCCCGCTGCTGAGGTGTGTGTTTTACTTTTCTCGAACATGCTGACCCCAAGCTCCTGCGGCGCACATGTTATTACGGAATCTTATACATGACTAATGACCTCCAAGGTCAAATGCAACCTCAAGAGCATGGTTGTAAAGGGAAGAAGGAAGGTGTTGGTCTCTGGAGAGCCTCTGGAATGGACAGGACCCGACCCTTTGCCTATGATGAACTCTGTGACCTTGGATTTCACTTTATTTCTTTGAGCTCGTTACGTCCTCTGGAAGATGGGAGTCGCAGTATCTGATAGGGTTGTTGCTGGCTTAATTTAGATAACATCATTTAAATACAAGCAGAGCGACTGCCATTTACTGGAGGCTCCGTTAATATCGGTTCCCTGATACGGAATACAGAATGAAGGGCACTTAGCGAAGATTTAGTGTTTGATGATGATGATAATGATAATAGGAACATCACTGTGTGTGTTCAGAAAGGAAGAAAAACATGGGACTTCATTGCCTTCTGAACTTGGCTGTGAATCAGGTAATGGCAGTGGAAATGGGGGTGGATGTAGCTTTGCTGATTCATGCCACCAGCAGCGCCCTGGATCCCCAATTCTGGGCAGAAGAGCCATCTGTGGCGTGCACAACAGCACATCATACAAGGACATGGATTGTGTGGCTGATCACTCAGCTCCGTTTTCTACATCTCGGGTTCCCAGGGCCAACCTGAGTTTCATCTCCTTTTCTAGCGGTGAGGATGCTCTCATGCTTTCACATGGGGTGTCTCTAGGCTCTCTCCCCTGCAGCTGCTAGTCCTGCCTCAGATTAACCCTTTGGAGCCTGGCAGAAATGGATCGCCAAGATGGCATGTCGCTCACCTGGAATTGGAAGGGACTTCAATAACTGAACGCCACACCATCTCTTCTTCCAGATCCACTGGCACTTGGAGGTCGTTTCCTCAGGCGCTAGGTTTTCTCAAGGTCAAGTGGAACAACCCCAATCACCCTCGGCCAACTGTCACCCTCTTTCTTTTCCTTTCTACCCACCTTCTTCCCCAACTTCCCTTTCTCCTTTGTCCTCTCACTCAGCCTTGCGCAAAAGTGCTGAGTCAGAGATCCTTCTTCCCGCAGCCCCTCTGAGGAAGCAGACAAATAGCGAGATGCCAGCCCTGGATGGGCCATAAATAATGCATAGTGCACAGAAACAGCTGGAGAGGCCTTCTGATTACAGAGAGAAGACCTTTCGAAAACATATTATCCTCTTTACTCTTCTTAATGCCACCAGTTCTTCATTCAGCAGAGACACACACCTACTTGTTCTTCACTGCGAAGCCCCTGCAAAGCGCCATTGTTTCTCCTGCTGTCTGAACCCGGCTCCACCACCAGGAAGGCCTGTCTGACATCCTGTCCTCCTAACGCCTGATCTACCATTTCCTGGGACCCTGGAAACCGGCCATAACAGGAGCCAGGCTATTTTTCTTACAAGGCTTATGTTTTCTTATTTTAAACTCTTGTTATAGACTTGATGTCTTGATACCTGCTGATCTCCGGAAGGGACAAAGAGCTCTAACGCAGACTCCCGATGTATTTAAATATAGTGCCTCAGAGAGTTGCATATTCAGGACTCGGGACCTGGCAAATATTGAATGCACGAACACAGACCTGTAAAATGGATTATTATTATTTCCATGTTTCAAATTATGACTCAAGTAAGTTAATTGATTAGTTCTAGGTCACTGAGCTAAGAAATTATAAACCCAAGATTGAAATCCAGTATCTATGACTTCGTGTTCATATTTATTTTTCTCTCTGCTGATTAGGATTCAGGATTTGGTAACTGCCATAGAGGAGTGTATCAGTCAGGGTAACAGCAGAAAACAGAATCCTACTTGCTTCACATGAAGATGAAATGATGGTTACAGAGTGTGTAAGGAAATCCAATAGGAATGTGGAGGCACCCAGGATTCAGGATCTGGGGAAGCTATGATCACCTCCAAACCTCAAGTGAAAAGGGGAAGAAATGATGGAATTAGAGCCAAAAGCTGGGCCATGAAGAGGGGTCTGCCTGTCAGGGTTTGTGACTTGAAGGCGTAGCTTGTCAGGACAGTTGCTGTGAAGGGAAACAGGAGAAGGGCCCCTTTCTCTGTGAGAAATTAGCCAAACACAGAAGGAACCATCCAGCAAAGGAGAAAGTAACGGTGTGGGTGGGGTCAGTTCCTTGACATGGAGCAGAGCAGAGAATGGTCTGATGATGTTGAATGTGGAGAGGCCCCAGCATCCACAGAGGAGCCTTCATCATAGAGCTGACATGTGGAGAGTCCCTGCTTTCCTCTCAGGCTCCTCCCGAGGGGAATATTCCATGAAACTGATCACAGTGCACTTCTAAGGTCTATTCCCATTAAGTCTTGCTGTATAAGAGACCACCCAGAAAGTTGATGACTCAAAACAGAAATAATTTATCATGTCTTGTATTTCTGTGGGTTGACCAGGAAGCTCTGTTTGACTTGGTGTCAGCCGGACTCACTCAGGGAGCTACATTCAGCTGGAGCTTGGCTGGGTCTGAAAAATGCAAGATGGCTCCACTTGCATACCTTGGGTCCTCACTGTCCTGAGCTCTTCCCACCAGTGGCTGCTGTTCAGGGCTCTTGGGCAAGCACTTTGGCCACCTTGCCTCCCAGGGCCTCCTGTGTCCCCAGAACCAGCCCATCCACCAGCTGCCTATTTCTCCTCCACCCCTCACCCCCCACCCCAATCCACAGTCATGGCCTTGGACCTTCTCCCTATTCTGGGCCTTGGGCCTCAGAAGTGGTGGTATTACTCTTAGGAACCCCCTAAGATCTCTGATCATTCATCACTGTCTCAGCTCCTTCCAGGGATGTGGTGAAACAATGGGAGTCCACAGAGAAGTACCCCTGGGCGGTGCCTGGGAAGCAGGAAGGATACTGGTTGGGGGCCTCTGCTGGTGGGGCAGGGGAGCTACCCTGCCCATGGTCTCCCTCATTTTCTCTCTCTCTCTATCTCTCTCTCTCTCTCTCCCCCTCCCCTCTCTCCATCACCATTCAATATCTTAGCCTGAACTTTCTTCTATAGCAATTGCCTCCCAGAAGGGCAAAGCAGGAGCTGCAAGGCCTCATAATCTTCAGTCAGGAACCAGCACAACATCACTTCTGCCTCATTCTATTGGTTCAAAGTTATCAACTCACCCGGATTCAGGAGGGGGCATATACACTCAGAATGGGAAGAGAAGCATACACCTCCAAGGTGGGAAGAATTGTTGGCACCTCTTTCCAGATAACCCAACACAATTGGCTTTCTCACTGTAGCAATTTACCTCCCTCTTAAGTGGTAAATATATCCGCTTCCTCCCGAGACACACCAAATTTTAATCCCATCATGGCATCAAGTTCAAGTCCGGTATCTCATGATCTGTGGGGATGTGCATGAAGCTCCTTTCGTTTCGCAGTTGTTGAGCTTAAGAACTGTGAACTGGAAAAATATATATTACATTCCCCCATATGCAACACACAGCTGTAATATAAGGGAAATACAGGAACTGGATAATTGCAGTAAACACTACCACACAGAAACGACTGGAATGGGAAGTGCATAACTGTTACTGGTCCATAGCAATTCTAAACTCAAAAGAGGCATTTGCTTCTTATTGGCCCGTACTGGATTCAAAGACTTTCTTTGCTTATGGCCAAGTTCTGTCTTTGTGAGGGTTTTCTAATTCACTGCTCTGGACTTTTCTAATTCACCATCTGGACTCTTGGTTTTGCCTTCTAATTTATTTTTTTTTTTCTCATACAAAATAGCCCACTTGCAGCTGAAAAACTTCCTCGGCCTGTTTTTTTTTTTTTTTTTCCTACAGGGAGTTGGGATCTCTATGCCTCTTGTCACATTGAGCTTTCTTCTTCTTTCCAACCTGGCAGTTCTCTCATCAGAACAGAGCTCTTAAAAACATCAAGTGCTGCCTATCCATCCTATTGGGGCTTACTCTCTGCTCTGTGTCCCAGCATAATTCCTTCTGAGATGGACATCTTTCCACTTCGGACAACACTCGCGATTCCTAAGAGCCCTCGTATCTCAGCGAGTCCAGGGAACGGTGCCATAAATCTCCTGCAGTCTTCACAGGGGGTCCTCGAGACACAACCTCGACCTGGTCTTTTGTCTAAAGCACCTCCTTTGAGAATCCTTTGCCACCTGGAGAATCTATTTTGGGGCCCCTGTGTTTCCCCTAACTGTTGCTTGAAAACTGATCACTTCTTTCTTGGCTCCCTCCTCCTTTGCATACACAACCAAAATAAGCCAGTTGGCATCTTCAGCTTTTTTGCCTGGAAATCTCCTTGGCCAAGTTTGCAATGTACCCACTCACTGCACTGCTCTGTGAGTCTCGACTACCGTTCTCCCCTTTCAGCTTTGCCTGACACGTCAATCCAGACCCAATGCCACATGCCTGGCTGCAGTCGAGCTGTCTGTGCTATTTTAGTTAGCTATTACTGAGCAGAAAACCTTTCCAAAACAGTAATGGCTTAAAACAACAACTGCTTGCTTGCTCGTGATGTTGCAATTAGTGCAGGGCTCAGCAGGGATGACTCAACGGTGCTGCAGGCAGTGGTGATGTGGGGTCATCACTGTGGCTGCATTCAGCTGGGGTCTCCTGTGAAAGTGGACATCTAAGGAGGTCTCAGCCCCTTATGTTTTAAGACTCTCTGTCATACAGCAATAGGTAACAGAAACAAGGTCTAAATCCTTCCAAAGCCCTGGAAAAAGCACTAAGGAAATAGTCAGCTGGTCAAAAGTACTTTGTAAACTACAGAAAAACGAGACTGAAATTAATCGGGACTTGTGTTATTGTTATTCTGACATAATGTCTATCATTTCCCCTGTGTCAAGTGGCATTTGAATGGTCACAGAATTCCAGGGATCCAGCTAAGAGTTGAAGTTGGAGATACATTAAATTTAGCTTAGTCAGATGTACTTTATGTTCTTTACAGTCACTTTCATGCGCATTTAATTTCTGCTAGCTGTTCTGATGTAAAAAAATGGCTTCTAGAAATGTCCCTACTGTCTCCCAGAAGATTCCCGGTGTTACCCAAAGGTAACACAGTGATATAGGTATGTCCTATGGAGCCTGGCATTGGAAATACTCGGGGGGTGAAGGAAAACAGGTTTGAATGGTAAGGAGTTGAAGCTGGTTTATGGAAAATTCTTCCAATATCATAGGACCCAGATTTTGTTCTGAACACCAATTTGATAGCTATTTTTTTCAAATTTGGCTGAAATCCTAAGAATCTAAATTGATATTTTCAATCATAATTAGGGAAACTGAAAGAAACTGTCCTGAACCATCAGTGGAAAAAATCAACCATGCTATAAAAGATATTGATTTAGCTTCCTGTTCTCTCAATAGAAAATGTTATAAAGTCATGTGGCAAAGTGATAAAAATTATAAAGCTAGCTAAGACTGGTTTGGCTCAGTGGATAGAGAGTCGGCTTGCGGACTGAAAGGTCCCAGGTTCGATTCCGGTTGGGGACATGTACCTTGCTTGCGGGCACATCTCCACTGTGGGATGTGCAAGAGGCTGCTAATCGATGTCTCTCTCTCTCAATCGATGTTTCTGACTATCTCTCTCCCTTCCTCTCTGTAAAAATATCAATAAAAATATTTTTTTAAAAATTATAAAGCTAATTTAGGGAAATATTACTGAAATATATTGGGGAGATATTTAATACCAATGCTATCTTTCTAGACTTTCTATTGTGGTGGATAGTTTTCAGCTTTTAAAAACATACAACTTACGATTTCTCATTTTAAATAAATACATTCAGACCTATTTTGGTATTTTAAGTTCATGTTCCTTTTCTTAAAGAGAAACTCCAAACTGTGTAAGAGTCAGGCCCCGCTGGATCTGGGCCATGTCTGTACTCAGACCAGAGATTTCCCCCTCAAAGGCAGCGGGAGGGTATTAACTAATAAAACCCTGGCTAGGTGCCGTCTCTCAGCATGGAGGCCCCGCGCGCAGAGTAAAATGACTTATCTGGGTTGTATTTCTGGGGAGACAGAGAATCAGAGCAAGATGAGATGAGATGAGAAAAGAGATGAAAAAAAAAAAGCAAAGAAGAAAGTTGCCTGACCTGGTTGGTGGCTGCCGAGACAGAGATGGAAACGGTGCCATGGGCCATGCTCAAGCCCATCCAGATCTGGGAGCACAGTCCAGCTGGCATGGCTCAGTGGTTGAGCATGGACCTGTGAACCAGGAGGTCATGGTTCAAATCCCAGTCAGGGTACATGCCTGGGTTGCAGGCTTGATCCCCAGTGTGGGGTGTGCAGGAAACAGTCAGCTAATCAATGGTTCTCTCTCATTATTGATGTTTCTATTTCTCTCTCCCTCTCTCTTCCTCTCTGAAATCAATAAAAATATACTAAATATATCTGGGAGCACAGGGCAAATAATAATACTGCTGCTAGTAACTCCCAATAATAGGTTAGGTCGCTTTTTTTATTCTTTTTTTAAAATATTGTATTGTTTTTTCACAGAGAGGAAGGGAGAGAGATAGAGACTTAGAAACATCAATGAGAGAGAAACATCCATCAGCTGTCTCCTGCACACCCCCACTGGGGACATGCCAGCAACAAAGGTACGTGCCCTTGACTAGAATCGAACCTGGGACCATTCAGTGCGTAGGCTGAAGCTCTATCCACTGAGCCAAACCAATTTCAGCCCTTATTTGATTCTTGTTTCAGACACTGTTTTGAGCACTTCGTATGTATTAACTTATCTGATCCTCCTGACACCCTGTATGTCAGTTGCCACTGTTCTCACCATTTTGTAACCAGGGAAACCTGCCAGCGAGGGCCAGGGCCCTGCTCTGGGGCACGCCCCCCGCTGTGTGTGGTGGAGCCGGGTTGCTTCCCCAACCACTGGCAACACTGCCTCGCAGTGCAGAGCAACGGGCACTTCATCAAGCAATTTCCCAGGGAGCATCTCGCTAGCGATCCTAATAGCCCTGAAAAGGTGGCAGGACAATTGCAGCCGCTCTCGTTTTATGGGTGATTAATTGAAATCTACAGTTGCAAAGTGACTTATTCACGATCGCCCGGCTAGCAAGTGGGGGTATTGGAACCGAAAGCCGGCCCTTGTATGCTTTTCATTATGTCACACTGTGGATTAATACATTTCGGCTCGAGTACTTTCCAGTGTCCAAAACAGCTTTCTGCTAGATAATAACGCTATCGTGTCTACAGCTTTGCAAAAGGGTATTATTATTATTATCCTAATGTCCCGGTAGAGGCGGATCTAAGTCAGAGGGACTAGGTACCAGCCTGGTATCTAAGGTCTCTGTCCAGATTCACAAGCAGAATTTCCCTCCTTCTCAGAGGCCCGTCTCCAATCTTCTCGCTGAATCCCAATAACCACCTGCCCCTTCAGGTGTGAGGGGAACAGAAGAAGAACTGATATCCCAGAATTCAGAAGTGCATAGTGGCCAAGACCGGTTTGGCTCAGTGGATAGAGCGTCGGCCTGCGGACTGAAGGGTCCCGGGTTCGATTCTGGTCAAGGGCATGTAACTTGCTTGCGGGCACATCCCCAGTAGAGGGCATGCAGGAGGCGGCTGGTCGATGTCTCTCTCATTGATGTTTCTGACTTTCTATCCCTCTCCCTTCCTCTCTGTGAAAAATCAATAAAATATATTAAAAAAAAGAAGTGCATAGTAGGCACAGGGAACTCTTAAGTGGATTGATGTGGCTGAAGCATAGGGTAGGTCAGGGGTCGGCAAACTGCGGCTCTCGAGCCACATGCGGCTCTTTGACCCCTTGGGTATGGCTTTTCCACAAAATAACACAGCCTGGGCGAATCTAGTTAGAACAGCGGTTCTCAACCTATGGGTTGAGACCCATTTAGGGGTCCATCGACCCCATCACAGGGGTCGCCTAAGACCATCAGAAAACACAGATATTTACATTACGATTCACAACAGTAGCAAAATTACTGTTAGGAAGTAGTAATGAAAATAATTTTATGGTTGTGGGTCACCACAACATGAGGAACTGTATTAAAGGGTCCCAGCATTAGGAAGGTTGAGAACCACTGAGTTAGAAGAAGTTTAAGTTTAAAAAATTTGGCTCTCAAAAGAAATTTCCATCGTTGTCCTGTTGATATTTGGCTCTGTTGACTGAGGAGTTTGCCGACCACTGTGGCAGATGGATATCGAGTTGAAAGAAAACCGGGACCACCAGATAAGGGCTAGGAGTACCGTGATGTGAACATGAGTTTGCAGAGAGGTCTGTACTGGACAGGGAGGAAATAAACTGGAGAAACAAAAATGTGTTCTTTAGCTGTGAAGTGCCCTGTAGACCGAGTAACAAATGTCTGGGAGGAAAGGAGAAAACGACAAAGCGAGACCTTAAACACATTTATACAAAGATACATAAATGACATGGCACAAAATTATTGTTGTGTCCCCTGAGTCTCAGGATCACATAGAAGGGCATTATAATAACTGTGATATTTACAGTGGCCCGGGGAACCCCGGGGAAAGAGCCCTGTTCACTAATTGTTTTCTGTTTCAAGTTGACCTAGAAGGCAGCCCAGATCGGAGCTTGGTGGGTGGTCTTTTATTTACAAGTGGGGGGATCCTCATCCCCTGCAGTTTATTCTACTAGTTCCCCCTGGGCTCCTCCCTGGTGATGCTGCTGCTGGCAGCTCACCGCTTGGCCCCTACAATCGCCTCTGGTCCACCGTCCTTCTGCAGCTTAGCTGCCAGTGCTCCCATTTCACAGACGAGTCAGTGAGGCCCAGAAACATTGAGAGACTTTCCAAGTCGTAAGTCCGAGTTAGGCTCAGATTTAAGAGGATATAAACTTGGCGTGTATTTCCTACACCGCCCCTCCCCATTCCTTTGTGCAGAAACCCCTGTTAGGATGCTAGTTTCTACTCAGTCAAGGTTGGGCAGCTAACAGATCTGTGGCATTTACCATTGAGCCTATCCTGTGTATCCATCCTGATGTTTTTCTCTGTAGCATCCTATTTCAACATGATTTTCTTAGAAACTTATCATCTCTGGTCTTCAACTACCTTTTCTTCTTGCATTCTAAGTGTCTGTCATTCAGTAGACTGTAGTTGTAGTAAGCTTCTACTCACCATGTATACACACTCTCCCCTTCTAAAATATGCTTCTCCCAGCTCTGCAGGCCAAAATCCTGCATGTCAGTTCAGGTTATGCTCTCATGTGCCGGGCGTATAGGAAACTTCAATGATTGCTATCAGTATTGTTACTATTTTCGGCATTATCCCTTGCCATCCAATCAATATTCAAGTGCCTCCAATGAGTCTGAGCACCATGATGCGTTAGAAATACAATCATACCTAATGAACATGCTACAATCAGCCAAGCAAATACAGTGGTACCTCGAGATATGAGTGCTCTAACATACAAGATTTTTGAGATAGGAGCAATCTATCTTTGCTTTGAAATACGAGCAACATTTGAGATAGGAGTCATCGCTCGGATCGGGCCGGCTGCACACGACCCACCAGTTTACCACGACTCGAGCGGCTCATAGTTTCCCACGCCTCAAGGTTATGGAACGAATTAAACTCGTATCTCAAGGTACCACTGCACAGCTTTATGTGAGACAACAGGTCGACCAGGTGACCGGAAACTGAGGGATTTCTGAGCTTGCGAGTGTTGAGCGCTAAACCTGGGACAGTCCCAGGCACACAGGACTGCCTCTCACTCTACTGCCTGTGCAAAGACTCAGTAGCAGAGCCTGGTGTTTTTGAGTGAGTGAGTGAGTGAATGAATGAATGAATGAAGAATAAGTAAATCATGCATAAATACCTGGGAGGGATCAACACTACAGATTGATGGCTCTCTGAATAATTGCAAGCTCAGATCTGGCCTGAGTGCTTCCAGCTGCCTCCTGCAGGGTCCTTTTCACAGCGAATGCTCGTTTTGGAGTTTGTGGGGATGGCAGGACTTTAATAATGAAGAAGATGAAGCTGTCACCGGAGGCGGGGGAAGGCAGCCCAGGGAGATCTCTTCCTCCCTCCCTCCCTCCCTCCCAAGCCTGCGTGTTTCATTAAAATATGTACGACAACATTTCTCCTCATATTATTGTATTACACAATCCTTAATTGCATAATTCAACGTTTTCAAGAGTATTTGGAGGAAATTTGGATGGCTCATTGATTGGTATTTAAAGGAAGCCTTGAATTACATTTAAAAAGCATGAAGGGAAATTAGTAGTAAAAGAGACTGATGGAGAGCTGACATGGACCAACTCTGAGCTCAGCCCTGGTGCCCAACGCAGGGGTTTCTTTGGGTTCCTGGCCCTGCATACCTGGCTCCTTATGCCCAACCTGGTCACCGGGGACACAGGCAGGACAGCTTGCCACCGGAAGCCTGTGGTGGTGCTCGGTCCTTCCCGCCCCCTCCCTCTTGTTTGTGTTGGTGGTGGTGTTACATGTCTTCCCTGCCCCGTTGTTTGTGTTGGTGGTGTTGCATGTCTTCTCTGCCCTGTTGTTTGTGTTGTTGTGGTGGTTTGTGTGTCTTTTCTGCCCTGTTGTTTGTGTTGGTGGTCATTTTGCATGTCTTCCTGCCCTGTTTGTGTTGTTGTGGTGGTTTGTGTGTCTTCTCTGCCCTGTTGTTTGTGTTGATGGTTTGTGTGTCTTCCTGCCCTGTTGTTTGTGTTGGTGGTTTGTGTGTCTTCTCTGCACTGTTGTTTGTGTTGATGGTGTTGCATTTCTTCTCTGCCCTATTGTTTGTGTTGTTGGGGTGATTTGTGTGTCTTCTCTGCCCTGTTGTTTGTGTTGTTGTGGTGGTTTTGCATGTCTTCCCTGCCCTGTTGTCTGTGTTGTGGTGGTTCATGTGTCTTCTTGCCCTGTTGTTTGTGTTGGTGGTGTTGCATGTCTTCTCTGCCCTGTTGTTTGTGTTGTTGTGGTGGTTTGTGTGTCTTTCCTGCCCTGTTTATGTTGTTGTGATGGTGTTTCATGTCTTCTCTGCCCTGTTGTTTGTGTTGGTGGTCATTTTGCATGTCTTCCCTGCCCTGTTGTCTGTGTTGGCGGTTTTGCCTGTCTCGCGGCTCTGTTGAAGTGCCCCGGCTCTCACGTTGATTGCAATCATGCTGATTGGGAGGAGGTGCATGCCGCCTAGGCCTGCTCCTTCCCTGCCTGGGCCGAGGTCCTTGGGCTCCTGACTCCAGCCTCTGCCCTGCACATTCTCCTCCCAGAATGCTTCCCTTGAATGTCTTCCCGCCCCGCATCGGTTCCCCACCGCTCTTCTCCCGGGTGCGGAGATCATGTGTAGCAGCCTGGGCACACAGCCAGGAGGAGCTGGCATGGAAATGAGGCTGGGCAGAGCGGCCCCCACAGCCCCTGGCAAACAGCCCCAAAGCAGTGTTCCTGCCTCAGGAGCAGCCCTCCTGTGGGCTCAGCAAGGGTTCAAGTCCGCGTCACATTCTCACTCCGACTGCCTGCGCATCCACCGAATGCCCCAGCAACCCCTGTGCGAAACGATGCCCTCCCTTTACTCGGGGGATAGAGAGAAGGCTGAGGGTGGAGAGGTGTTATTTTATCAAAACGGGTGCTGAGAATTTGGAGAGTGACTGGGAGAAATCTGAATGGTCTTCCAACCCCGGTGAGAGGTAAAAGTGAGATGTTTGGCTGAATTTACAAACCAGCTCTTTAGGTCTCAAGGCCGGTTGACTTTTGGTGGCAAGTGAGCAGTCTTTGACTCAGCATTCAGAATGCAACCAATCCCTGCGTTCCCCTGTCTCTATGCTGGGATTGTCCCCAGCACCATCTGTGTCATCGAGCTAAGGAGGTTATCCTGGGGTCCTGTACTTTGCTGAGATTTGGGGTTTGTGACTGGAAAGCCTTGACAGTGGCTTTAACCCTCTCACCTCAAAGCACGATGTTTTTAAGGTCCTGCTGACAGCCAGCCATGTTGAGCCTCTGTCTGAAGAAGCAGGGGCAGGTGGAGGGTCCCGGTGACTGTGCTGTGCCCCTGTCATGCCCACCAACTGCCCGTGGCTTTCTGGACAGCTGTGTTCAGCTTGCAAAGGGCCTGCCCTGAAGAGCAGGCCATATCACCGCCAGCAGACAAAGCAGGGGAGGGAATCATGGGCCGACCAGAGGCCAGCGTGGCCAAGGACAAAGGACACTGGGGCCTGAGCTACCTCAGGGCCTGCCTACTCCTGAGGCTGATGCTGAGCAGTGAAGAGGCTGAGCCCTCGTCACTGGGTGAACATCTTGACCCGGCATCCTCATCAGCATATTTGGAGCGTTTAGCTCATTCCAGTTCCGTAATCTGTTCAATAAAACGGGGAGTCCTGACAGGAATCCCAAAGTGCCTCGTGGCTGCCCTGACAGCACGGCCACCTCCCCCTCCTGTCAGAGGAAACCAGGTGACGTTCATGTCATTAGCACAGGTAATAGGAACACTGACAGCAGCACGACACGGGCACGGGGGTCTCCGCGAGGGCTACGCAGACACCACAGACCCACAGAGCTGGGCTGCCTCACTGGCCCAGCCTCACCCCGACACCCTTCCTCTTGCCCCCTCGCCCACAGAGAGGGCATCTGCTGCTCTGGATTCTCCCTCGGTGGTGCCTGACCCTCAGGGACTGGCTTTGCCGCAGAGCAGAGAAGAGAAGCCTGGCTCTGTGTGTGCTCTGCCAGGGATGGAGCTTCCTCTTGCATCTCCCCCCGCTCCAGCCCCAGGCAAGGGGCCCCCCACCTTCACCCGGTGCTTACCACAGCTTGCTGCTGCAGGAGGGCCTCCCCTAACCCCCCTCACCCCCTCTGCAGCTCATGGCCTGCTTGGTGCTGAGGATGGTGCAAACCCTTTCAACCTGCCAGTGACAGAGGCCCCTGGACCAGGTGGCAGGAGGGGGGCTGTGCACAGACAGATAGACAGACCTGACCTGGCTGCCGCCTGGGACCATGACTTCCACCAGAGCTGGGCTGTAGTGGCCACATTCTCCCAAAACAGGGACAGTGGCAGTACCGTCCTGTGGCACTTAGGAAGATGAGTTTGCATGTGGCTAAATTTCCTAACAGATGCTAAAATAATATGAGCTCCTTTGTATGATAATTCCATTGATTCTATTGTTATTTTGATGATGATGATGATGATGATGATAAGGTTGTTCTCAGTCCTGCAGATGCTCTGACCTCTGCCCTCTGCCCTCTGCCCTGGGGCGGGGCCTTTCCCCTGCTTTTCTCTGGAAATCACCACAGCACACCATTTCCCTTCCCTTCGCTTCTGTGTCTTCCCTGTGTTCTCCGTGCATCACCAATGCTTATTCTCCAGCTGCCTGCCAGCCAGGCCCCTGCATATGCATGAACAGCACCTTCCCAGTCTGGCAGGAGCTGCTGAGCTGGGCTGAGAGGCAGCCCCGTGGAGAGGGTGGGTGGGGAGCCAGGCCCAGTTGCCAGGGGGTCACCTCCACTCACCTCCTCTCTGATCGCCTTTCTTCCCGTGCCCTCTTCTGGAGGCACCTGCTGGCAAGCAGGAGGACGCCCGTCCCTGCCACAGGCACCTCTCCCTGGCATGGCCTCCCCAGTGTCAGTTCCAGGCAGGAGGCTTGGCCTGTGTGCCCTACAGTGGCAGGAGGCTGGGCTTGGCACCGGCGCCCTGGGGGCACTGTCTCTTGGCTGAGGGGTCCCCTGGACATTCCATCCTGGCACTTGGAGACCACTCCGGCGTGCAGTGAAGCCAAGCGGGAAAGCAAAGTGATTGTCACAGCCCAGGACGCACTGGCATGTCTTTATAATCCCAGGAGACCGTGTCAGGGGGCGTTGAAGCTCTATGCTCAGGAGAAACCATTACCAGTATGTCACTAGTCCAGGTTCAAGGCGATGTTGAGGGGAGTTGATCCAACATGGCTAGATTCAGACTGTGTTTAGAGGACCATTGTGCCGGTGTTGGCGGTGGATATGAGTTAGGGCTGAAAGAAAGCAGAATCAATGATCGCCAAGGCTTTGGCCTGTGTGGCTGTTCAGATGGGGCCATGATTGATGAAAATGGGAGGACAGAAGATGAACAGGTGCACGCGGGCGCCCACCTGTGTGTAAAGTGGGAAATATGAAAGCAAGACCTCCAGTGGCAATGGCACGCATAGGAGATCTGGGAGTTTGGGGTTCAAGTGAGGGTTGGAGGCTGGATGAGAACACACAGAGGGAGCAGGGGACAGAGGGATGGCCGGAGGAGTGTGTATGGCTGCTCCAAGTCTCATGCCAGTCCTGGCAGTCCTTCGTGCCCCCTTTTCCTGCTTGTTTTTCTCAGTGGCACTCACCCCCTCTACTCAGTTTAGGTGTGTGTGTGTGTGTGTGTGTGTGTGTGTGTGTGTGTGGTGTGTGCGTTCAGGTGCACACACGTGCCCCTCTGTCATCGATTTAGAGCTGTGTCCCCGCACCCAGGCCAGGGCCCGGCACCTCGTAGGCACTTCTCAGACATCCATTGAATGAATCTGTTGTGCGAGATGAGGGCTGAGAACCAGCCACCGGCTTGGACAGCACCGAAGTCATTGGTATTCGTGACAAGACGCCTCCCCGGCTTAACTGAGTTCTGTTCAAGGGAAATGAAAGCCAGGAGCACCGAGGGCGGAGACAGAACTCCTCGGCAGCTTGGGGAGGCCTTGAGGGGGATTTTATTTTCACCAGAAACAGGAGAGAGCTCCAGGCAGCCCGGCGTGCACTGACCGGGTTATCCAGGACCGTGGCTGGGTGGAGGCGGCTGGCGTGCAGACAGACACAGCTGAAGGCAGAAGCAGAGGGTGCGTGTGGATTCCTGAGCACAGACCGTGTGTCTTGAGGTGGCAGCAGGGACACTCAGCCACGGGAAGCAGGAGGGAGGCAGAGGGATACCGTGGGGTAGATTTGGGGAGGAAAGAGTGTCCCCATTTTTTTTCTGCCTGTTCCCAGCTCCTGGCGATAGAAGTGAGGGCTTTACTCAGGAGAAGGAAGGAGGAGGTATAGAGGCCTCAGGAGGAAGCAGAGGCTATATGTGGCTGCCTCTGGAGGAAAGGAAAACAAATGTGCGGGGACATGAGTGGAACCATGGCCAGTTTCAGGCGCACGTCATATCTGAGGTCCTACGTTTTACCTGCGGCCAGGTGGCAAAGCCAGGCGTTCTCCTCTGAGCCTCGCTGTCTTGTTAGCGGGGAAGTTAGCAGAGTGGGCATCACCCCGGGGCCCCTCAGCAAGCCCGGCACCAACCACAGGGGGCCCTGGGTGCCTTCAGAGCAGGCAGATCTGAGTGGGAAGGCCTGGGCCAGTGTGGGAAACTTGTTGTGCTTGACAACCATTTTGTAGTAAGCTCCAGCCATGTTAGCACTAACCTCGGGCTAGGTTTCTATTACCCCAAGCCCTATCTCTTTCCCGTAGGCCAGATGTTTCGCCTTAAGGGCTAGGCCAGGTGTTTCGCCTTAAGGGCTTGGAATTTTCACTAAGTTCCTCATTCCTCCTTCTCCCTATAAACTACCCCAAACTCCTCCTGAATAAACGAGACTTGATCAGAACTTTGGCTTGTCTCCATTCCTTGTGTCTCTTGTCCTTTTCATCCCCACTCCCCCTCTAGGGTCCTCGTTGACTTAACCCATGGGTCGGGACAGGCCAGGGCCTGCAGGGGACACTGGATTCCAGCAAAGATGTCCTGGCTCACTTCAACTGATCTAGGCTCCCGGGGACCCTGCACAGCAGGTCCATCTGCTGGACAGCTCCCGCCAGGCCCCTGCTTCTGATTTCTACTCTAGGCGCCGGCTTGTCCCTCCCACCAGGCCTGCCTAGTGCCCAGTCCACCAGTTGCCTGGGGCTTGCCCATCCTTTCTGTCCTGCCCAGCCCCACCCGCTTGGCAGCCTGTGCCCATCTCCTCGGAATGTTTGCCACGGGGCTCAGATTCCTGACCCCTGGGGGGATGCCCTCAAATCTGGTGGAACTGCAGCACCCAGCTCAGCCCCGATTAACCCCTCGGGGCTTGGCAGGATTGGCTTTCTCGGATTAAGTTTCTTGGCAGAGAACTGGGAGGGATTGGCAATAACAGCACCACCATACTGCCCATCCCCAGCTCCAGATGCAGTTTGGAGTCCACTGCCCAGGGCACTCACAGATGGCATTGTCAACATCACGTGGGCTGCTTCCCTGTCTCTACCTCTACCTAGATTTACAGCTTTTCCACATCCTCCCTGGTCTGTGTGCTCCCGGCCATCTGGGTGTGGGCGCATCTCTGTCAGCTGTCAGCCTCCTGGATATCTGTCTAGGCATGATCCGTGGGTTCCTCTGCCGTTGTGTGTCCTGCCAGGGTGCCCACTCGTCTCTCCCTCTGCCTGCACACGCCTGCGCACACCACACCCTGATGCCAGCCTGCTCCTTCTTTTGGCTCTCGTCTCAGAATCCTACATGTGCACATGGAGATTGACCCACCTCATCATCAGCCACATCTCCAGCCGATGACAGGCAGCGGGTAGTAACCGGAAGGCAGGGTGCCACTCTATGTCCCCAGTGGGTGGAATGACCTCTACTCTTAGGATCATTCCATCTACCTCCCACTAGACCATGGGGAAGTCACTCATCGTTCTGGGCCTCAGTCTGCACATCTAAGAATGGACTGTCACACAGAAGTAGCTCCAGGCTCTGACAATCTGTCACTGTACATCTAGGTCAATTGACAGGTCTTTCTTGAGCCCAGCTGGTGTGGCTCGGTGGTTGAGCATCAACTCATGAACCAGGAGGTCACAGTTTGATTCCCGGTCAGGGCTCATGCTCCAATTTCAGGCTCTATCTCCAGTGTGGCGCCTGTAGGAGGCAGCCGATCAACGATTCTCTCTCATCAGGGATGCTTCTATCCCTCTACCTTCCTCTTGCTGAAATAAATTACAAATTTTTCTTGAATCTATGATATATGGTCTAAATCTCAAACATGAAACATTAACAGCCACCATTTACCGAAGAATTATTCTCACCATGTTAAGGACTTGACATGCTTTATTGTATTTAATTTTTACAAAACCCAAATGACCTTGATCATCAAAGTGTGATCCCCGATACCTGGGAACCTTTTTTAAATGCAG
>PVJN01006981.1:0-72462 GCA_004026805.1 Lasiurus borealis
TTGACTGATAGAGAGTGGGGGTTGTCAAAAGGATTGGCATTTAGAATAAAGTTGTCTGAGTGACTTATAGAAAGTAGGGGCTTGTCCAAGTGACTGGAATTGAGATTATGGGTGTCCGAGTGATAGTCATTGACAGTAAGGTTGTCCAAGTGACAGGGATTGAGAATAAGTTTGGTTGAGTGACTGTGAGAGGGCACCAACTTTTCCATTTTACTGGCATTGAGAATAAGGTTGTTCAAGTGACTGTGAGAAAGCAGCAGCTTGTCCACGTCACTGGCATTGAGTATAAGGTTGTGCAAGGGACCGGCATTGGGAATAAGGTTGTCCAAATACCTTTGATAGAGCTGGGGCTTCTCCAAGTCACTGGCCTTGAGAATATGGTTGTCCAATATTCAGGCATTGAGAAGAAGTTTGTCTGAGAGACTGACAGAGAGAGAGTAGGGACTTGTCCAAGTGACAGGAATTGAGAATGAGTTTGTCCTATTGACAGGGATTGAGAATATGGTTGCTCAAGTGACTGTGAGAGATCAGGGGCTTGTGCAAGCAACTGACAATGATAATAAAGTTGTCTGAGTGACTGATAGAAAGTAGGGGCTTGTCCAAGTGACTGGCACTGAGAATATGGTTGTGCGAGTGATTGTCATTGAGAATAAGGTTGTATAATTGACAGGAATTGAGAATAATTTTAGTTGAGTGACTGTGAGAAATCAGAGCCTTGTCCATGTAACTGACAT
This sequence comes from Lasiurus borealis, assembly GCA_004026805.1. Classification (NCBI taxonomy): domain Eukaryota; kingdom Metazoa; phylum Chordata; class Mammalia; order Chiroptera; family Vespertilionidae; genus Lasiurus; species Lasiurus borealis. Next base: position 735 of record PVJN01006981.1, read on the forward strand.
TGAGAATAAGTTGTCAAAGTGACTTTCAGAGAACAGAATCTTGTCCAAGTCACTGTCATTAAGAATAAGATTGTCCAAGTGATTGGTATTGATAATAAGGTTTTCTGAGAAATTGACAGAGAGTAGGGACTTATCCAAGTGAGTTTATTTGAGAAAAAAAGTTGTCTAAGTGACAGGCATTGAGAATAAGGTTGTCCAAATGAGTGTCATAGAACAGGCTTGTCCAAATGACTGTCTTTGAGAATAAAGTTATCCAAGTGACAGGCATTGAGAATATGGTTGTCCAAGTGACTGTGAGAGAGCAGGGGCTTTTACAAGTGACTGGCATTGAGAATAAGGTTGTCCAAATTACTCTCTTTGAGAATAAAATTGTCCAAGTGACTGTCAGAGACCATGGTCTTGTACCAATGACCAGTATTAAGAATATGGTTATCCAAGTGACTGTCTCTTGAGAATAAGGTTGTACAACTGATTGACATTGAGAATAAGATTCTGCAAGTGACTGGCTGAGAGACTGGGCTTGTTCACTTGACCAGGATAGAGAATAAGTTTGTTCATGTAAAGCACAGAAGGCTGTGGCATTTTCATGATAATGGCACAGAGCAGGGTATTCTTCAATTGGCTGCCATGGAGAATAAGGTTTTCCAAGTGACTACCATTGAGAAAAATATTAAGTGACTGTCAGAGTTCAGGGCCTTGTCTAAGTCACTAGAGTGGTAAATTAGGTTGCCTTAGTGACTATCAGAATATAGCTTCTTGTCCAAGTGACTGGCATTGAGAGGAAAATTGTCTGAGTAACTGACAGAGAGTTGGGGCTTGTCCCAGTGACCAGCATTGAGAATGACATTGTTCAAGTGAACTGTTGAGAGCAGGGGCTTGTCCAAGTGAATGGAACTGAGAATTAGGTTGTCATATTGACAGGGGTTCAAATAAGGTTGGTCAACTGACACTGAGTGAGCAGGGGCTTGTCCAAGTAACTGACATGGAGAATAAAGTTGTCTGGTGACCTATAGCGAATAGGCATTGTCCAACAGACTGGCATTTAGAATAAAGTTGTCTGAGTGACTGTTAGCAAGTAGTGGCTTGTCAAAGTGACTGGCATTGAGAATATGGTTGTGTGATTGATTGTCATGGAGAATAAGGTTGTACAACTGACAAAGATTGTGAATAAATTTGGTTTGAAAGACCCTCCGGCCCCCACACCCAAGAATCCAACGGACCACTGGATGCAAAAGCAAGAGGTTCTTTATTGCAGATCTAGCATGCTAGGGCTCACAACGTACTCCGAAAGCAGAGCGGAGGCTGAGAGCCACGACTCCATACAAAGTCAGGCTTATATACTATGTGACAAACAACAGGGTTATACAGAGGCCAACACAGAATTTTTTTTTCCTTCATTCCTGCACACATTTTACAATCTGCAGACGTCTGGTTACCATGGGGCTACAATAAGATAACAGGATGCGGCTGGTGGCTATCTCTGGGTTACTCCCTTGGGACATCGGGGCCATGTCTCCCTCCGCAATTTAGCTACAGGCTGTCTTACTACATAAGATTAACAACCTGCACCTGGGTCACAGCACCCTGGGAGTTTCCACTCTGTTCTCGACCCTGAGACTGCAACAACAGAATGTAACTGGGGGATACAATTTCAAGCCGAGCTTTGTTAACCCTTTCCTGGCCCAATCCTGATCTCTGCAACCTTACAGTATCTTGGTGTCAGGCTCAACCCTGTAGGGCAGTGGAGATGGTCTCTCTGTTGCTAGCCTCTTGTAAAGAAGAAAACGAAAGAGAGCTGCTTGGGGTCTTTCAGGTTGAGTGTCTGTAAGAGAGCAGGGTCTTGTCCAAGTGACAGGCCTTGAGAAGAAGGTTGCCCAAGTGACTGTGAGAGATCAGGGTCTTGTCCAAGACACTGGAATTGAGAATAGGGTGTTCAAGAGATGAAATTTGAATAAGGTTGTCCACGAGACTGGCAGTGAAAATAAGGTTCTCCAAATAACTGGCATTGGTAATTAGTTTGTCCAAGTGATTGTGACAGAGACAGCTGCTTGTCCAAATCACTGAAATTGAGAATAAGGTTGTATAAGAGACTGGAGTTGAGAATAAGGTTATGCAATAACTGTCATAGATCAGGGTATTATCCAAGTGAGTGGCATTGAGTAAGAGGTTGTCCAGGGGAATGGCTTTGAGAATAAGGTTTTCTAAGTCACTGTGAGAGATCGGGGGTTTTTCCCGGTCATTGGCATTGAGAATAAGGTTGTTCGAGAGACTGACAGAGAATAGGGGCTTGTCCAACTGACTGGCATAGAGATCGGTTTGGTACAAGTGACTGTCATTGGGAATGACGTTGTCCAAGTGAACTGAGAGAGGAGGGGCTTTTTCAAATTACTGTATTTGAGAATAAGGTTGTCCAAGTGACTATCAGAAACCATGATCTTGTACCACTGATTGAGAATATGGTTGGTCAACTGACAGGCATTGAGAATATGGTTGGGCAAGTGACTGGCTGACAGACGGGGCTTGTCCACGTGACCAAGATAGAGAATAAATTTGTCCAAGTGAAGGGCAGAGGGTTGAGACTTTTCCATGACACTTGCAGAGAGCAAGGTGTTCTGCAAGTGACTGGCATGGAGAATAAGGTTGGCCAAGTGACTGGCACTGAGAATGATGTTGTCCAAGTGAACTGCTGAGAGTAGGGGCTTGTCCAAGTTATTGGAGTTGAGAATAAGGTTGTTCTAGTGACTGTCAGAGACCAGGGTATTGTTCCAGTGACCTGCATTGAGAATATGTTTTTCTCAGTGACTATCTTTGTGGGTGTTTTTTAATTAATTAATTTATTATTTTTCCCCTTATTGCCCTCTCCACCCCCCCATACATGCCCTCATCCATCCCCCGCCACCTCCCCGCCTTCCCCTATTGCCCTGTATCCACTGGCTATGCCCACACACACATGCATACAATTCATTCTGTTGATCTGCTATAGGCCCCACCTCCCCAACTTCCCCTGCCTTCCCGCTGTAGCACGACAGTCTGTTCATTGCTTCTTTTCCTCTTCGTCTGCTTCCTCACACACCCTACCTCCTGATTCTTGTCTTTAAAAACATCTTTCCCCTGTAGGTTAGAAATAAACCCACCAGAGCAAAAGAAAAAATGATTGAGTCCCAATTTCAATGTCCAATAGCTTTGAGTCCCAGTTTCAATGTCAGACAGTTCCTTATGTGTACACGTCATTAATGGTATCTGGATACTGGGGAGATGGTGGCGATGCCAGTCCGACCCTCTCTGGTTTGGTCCTGGGCATCCGGTAGCGATGCACTGCTGCTGACTGCTCGCATGGCAAGGCGCCATCAGCGTCTTCCATCTCTGGACCGTTTCTCCTCTTGCCTTCATGGTGGGCGCAGACCTGTCAGTTCCTCTCTGTTGCAGGAGTCCACTTGGTCTTGGAGTTGTTTTCTGAAAGTATGTAAACATATTCTCGACCAAGAGTTAATACAGGAATCTTTTCTATAAAATTGACTTGGGGTCCTTTTTATTTTTGCCTACCCGCTTTTCCTTTGCCTTATTTTGACACCATGTGTGTTTTTCATGGGTGTCTTGCTATTAGTATTACAAATGGATATTAATTTTCTAAAGTGAAAGTTTTCTTAATGTAATTTACTTATCAGATATTTTTCCTTACATGCTATTATCCTACTACCCTCCCCCCTTTTTTTGATTAATGGAGGATTTGGTAAAAAGTTTTAATGCAATCTGGATAACTTTAAATTTTAACTTTTTGTACACAAATATACCTGTTTTCTGTTCATTACATATTAAGCAATTTTACCATGAGGTGAGCTATCAATAGAAATTTTAATTAATACTTTAGAAACAGCTTTTTATCCAGTACACTTAAATTTTCTTGAGTGTTCACTTATTTCAGTACGCCAATTTAAATTAATCTGCGAGCTTGATAACTCTTTTACATCAAATTTAATACTCTAACAACAATCTTAGATTACCCTGTATATATTAGTGGAAAGGTTTATTTGCATTGAGTTGGCACTGAGCATTCCTAGTGCTAGGATGAATTTAGCTATAGGGCAGCTGCTGTTGGCATGTTTCTGTCTGTTATCTGGGTCCTGATCTGTGCTGAGCATGGGAAGCAAGGTATCCATGGGAGCAGGAGACTGCCCTCGGAAGGGGTGAAGGTTCAGACCCCTGCAAGGTGGGTGGGGAGGTGGGGTTTGTGCCTCACCTCTGTTGATCCCCAAGTTCTTTCTGCGACTGTGCCTGTCTTAGGTTGTTCCTTCCCTGAGGATTCCTCAGTGACTGTCTTTGAGAATAAGTTTGTGCAAGGGACTGGAGTTGAGAACTAGGTTGTCTGTGACACTGGCAGAGAGTAGGGTGTTTTCCAAGTGACTGGCATTGAGAATAAGTTGTGCAAGTGACAGGCTTAGAAATGGGACTCGTCCCCATGACCAGCATTGAATATAAGTTTGTCCAAGTGAAGGGCAGAGTGCTGAGTCTTATCCATGAGACTGTTACAGAGCAGGGTTTTCTGCAATTGACTGGCATGGAGAATAAGGTTTTCTGAGTGACTGCCATTGAGGAAAATATTGTTCAAGTGACTGTCAGAGTGAAGAGTCTTGTCCAAGTCACTGAAATTGAGAATAAGGTTGGCCAAGGGACTGGCATTGAGAATAAGGTTGGCCAAGTGACTGGCATTGAGGATATTGTTTTCCAAATGATAGAAGAGAACAGCAGCTTGTCCTGTTGACTGGCATTCAGAATAAGGTAGTGCAAATGACTGGCATAGATCAGGGTCTTTTACAATTGACCAGCATTGAGAATATTTTTTTCTGAGTGACTGTCTTTGAGAATAAGGTTTGTTCAAGTCACTGGCATTGAGTATAAGGCTGTCCAAATGACTGGCATTGAGGATAAAGTTGTCCAAGTGACTGTGAGAAAGCAACTGTTCTCAAAATAGCCTGGTATTGGCATAAGAACAGACCTATAGACCAATGGAATGGAATAGAGAACCCAGATATCCACCCAAACCACTATGCTCAACTAATATTTGACAAAGGAGGCATGAACATACAACGGAGCCAAGATAGCCTCTTCAATAAACGGTGTTGGGAAAATTGGACGGATTCTTGCAAAAAAAATGAAACTGGACCACCAACTTACACCAAATACAAAAATAAACTCAAAATGGATACAGGACTTAAACATTAGAAGGGAAACCATAAAAATACTAGAGGAATCCACAGGCGGCACAGTCTCAGACATATGCCGAAAGAACTTCTTCACTGATACTGCCCCAAAGGCAATGGAGCAATATCAATTTACAATAGCTACAATTTGGAAACAGCCTAGGTGCCCGTCAGCAGATGAATGGATCAGAAAACTGTGGTGCATCTACACAATGGAATTCTATGCTGCCATTAAAAAGAAGGAACTCTTATCATTTTCAGCAATCTGGATGGAACTGGAGAGCCTTATGCTTAGTGAAATAAGCCAAAGCACCACATGCTCTCACTCATTACTGGATAATAATGAACATTGTAAACTGATGAACAAAAAGATAGATACCGAGGCAGTAAAGCATCAAACACACTGTCAAATTACAGCAGGAATATTAAGGAGAGGTGGGATAGATAAGAGATCAATCAAAGGACTTGTATCTATGTATATAAGCATAACCAATGAACATGGACATGGGGGCTGGGATATGCATGAGAAGGACGGGAGCAATGGGGAGATATGTATACATGTAACACAATATATATATGGGAAAAAAGAAATATATATATATATATGTATATATATATATATATACATACATACATACATGTAATACATTAATAGGAAAATTTTAAAAAAGAAAGTAGGAGCTTTTCCAAGTGACTGCAATGGAGAATATGGTTATTCAAGTGATTGTCATTGAGAATTAGGTTGTCCAAGTGACAGGGATTGAAAATAAGTTTGGTCAAGTAACCATGAGCAAGCAGGTTCTTGTCCATGTGACTGGTATTGAGAACAAGGTTGTCCAAGTGACTGTCAGAGACCAGGGTCTTGTATCAGTGACAAACATTGAAAATATGGTTCTCCAATTAACTGTGTTTTAGAATAAAATTGTGCAAGTGACTACAATTGAGAACCAGGTTGTTCATGAGAATGGCAGAGACTTTTGGTTTTTCCATGTGACAGACATTGAAAATAAGGTTGTGCAAGTGACTGGCTGACCTACAGATCTTGTCTATGTAATCAGCATTGAATATGTTTGTCCAAGTGAAGGGCAGAGGGCTGAGGCTTATCAATGAGACTGGCACAGAGCATGGTGTTCTGCAATTGCCTGGCATAGAGAATGTTTTCCAAGTGACTACCATTGAGGAAAATATTGTATGAGTGACTGTCAGAGTGTGGGGTCTTGTCCAAGTAACAGGGATTGAGAATAAGTTTGGTTGAATGACTGTGAGAGAGCAGGGTCTTGTCTATGTGACTGACATTGAGAATAAGGTTGTCCAAGTGACTGTGAGAGAGCAGGGTCTTGTATCAGTGACCAGCATTGAGAATATGGTTGTCTGAGTGACAATCTTTGAGAATAAGGTTGTCCAAGTGACTGTGAGAGAGTAAGTGCTTGTCCTAGTTACTGTCATTGAGAACAAAGTTGTCCAGGTGAAGAGCATTGAGAATAAGATTGTCCAAGTGACTGTTAGAGAGCAGGAGCTTATGCAAGTCACTGGCATTTATATATGGTTGTCCAGTGACAGGCATTGAGAATAAGGTTGTATGAGAGGCTGACATAGAGTAAGGGCTTGTCAAACTGACTGGCATTGAGAACGGTCTGGTACAAGTGACTGGCATTGAGAATGACATTGTCCAAATGAACTGCTGAGAGTAGAGGCTTGTCCAAGTTAATGGAATTGAGAATAAGATTGTCCAAGTGACTGTCAGAGAGCCAGAGCTTGTCCCAGTCAGTGGCATTTAGTATATTGTTGTCCAAGTGACAGGCATTGAGATGAAGATTGTCCAAGTGACAGAGAGAGAGCAGTGGCTTGTTTAAGTGACTGTCTTTCAGAATAAGGTTGTCCATGTCACTGGCTTGAGACCAAGGTTATCCAAATGACTGTCAGAGAACAGGGTATCGTCCCAATGACTGGCTTTGAGATTAAGGTTGGCCAAATTTCAAGCATTGAGAATAAGGTTTTTCGAGTGACTATCAAAGAGCAGGGCCTTGTCCAAGTGACTGACTCTGAGAACAAACTTATCCAAGTTACACGCATTTAAAACAAGGTTGTCCAAATAACTGCCATTGAGAATAAGTTTGTCCAAGTGACTGTGAGAGAGCACTATCTTTTTCCAAGTCACTGGCCTTAAGAATAAGGTTGTCCAGGTGACTGTCATTGAGAATAAGGCTGCCCCAGGGATTGGTATTAAAAATAACGTCCAAGTGAACTGCAGAGAGCAGGGGCTTGTCCAAGTGCCTGGAATTCACAATAAGGTTGTCCAAATGAATGGCATTGAGAATAAGGTTGTTCCAGTGACTGTCAGAGACAAGGGTCTGTACAAGTGACCGGCTTTGAGAATATAATTGTCTGTCTTTGAGAATAAGGTTGGCCAAGTGACTGGGAGGGAGCAGGTGCTTGTCCGAGCTATGAGAATTGAGAATAAGGTTGTCCTAGTAAATGGCATTGAGAATAATGTTGTCCAAGTTACAGGCATTAAAAATAAGGTTGTCCAAATGACAAGCATTGAGAATAAGGTTGTCCAAGTTACAGGCATTGAGAATAAGGTTATCAGGCTGTCCAAGTGACTGTGAGAGCACAGAGGCTTGTCCAAGAACTGTCCTATAAAATAAGGTTGTCTATGTCACTGACATTGAGAAGGTGTCCAAGTGATTGGCATTGAGAAAAAGGTTCTCTAAGTGACTGGCATTGATAATACCATTGTCCAAGTGACTGTCAGTGAGCAGGGTCTTGTCCATATAACTGGCATTTTAAAGTTGTCCAACTGCCTGAGCGAGAGCAGGGGCTTGTCCAAGTTGCTGGCATTGAGAATAAGGTTGTCCAAGTGACTGTCAGAGATCTTGGGCTGATCCAAGTAACAGGCATTGAGAATAAGGTTGTCCAAGTGACTGTGAGAGAACAGCAGCCTGTACCAGATACTGGCTTTGAGAATAAAGGTGTTTGGTGAATGGCATTGAGAATATGGTTGTCCAAGTGGCTTTCATAGAGAATAAGATTGTCCAAATGAAGGGCATAGAGAATAAGTTTTTCCAAGTCACTGGCATTAAAAGGAAGATTGTTCAAGTGACTGCCATTGAGAAAGGGTTATTCAAGTGATTGCCATTGAGAATAGTGTTGTCCAAGTCATATGCTCTGAGTTTATGGTTGTCCAAGTTACTGTCAGAGAACAGGGTCTTCTCCATGTGACTGGCATATAGAATAAGGTTGTCCAAGTGACTGAGAGATCGGGGGCTTGTCCATGTTACTGCCATTGAGAATAAGGTTGTCCAAGTTACAGGCATTGAGAATATGGTTGTGCAGGAGACCATGAGAGAGCAGAGCCCTGTAAAATTTACTAGCTTAGAGAATAAGGATGTTCCAGTGATTGGCTTTGAGAATAAGGTTGTCCAAGTGACAGGGATTGAGAATATGGTTGTGCAAGCAACTGTCAGAGAGCAGCGGCCTGTACAAGTTACTGGATTTGAGTGCCATTGAGAATAAGGTTATCAAAGTGACTGTCATTGGAATAAGGTTGCCCATGTCACTGGCATTGAAAGAAAATTTGTCCAAGTGACTGGCATTGAGTATATGGTTGTCCAAGTGATGGCATTGAGAATAAGGTTTTCCATGTCACTGGTATTTAAAGGAAGGTTTTCCACGTGACTATCATTGAGAAAAGGGTTGTCCAAGTGATTGGCATTGAGTATATGGTTCTCCAAGTGACTGTTTTTGTAAATAAGGTTGTCCAACTTATAGGCATTGAGAATATGGTTGTGCAAGTAACTGTGAGAGCATGGGTTTGTCCAAGTTGCTGGCATTGGGAATAAAAATGTCCAAGAGACTCTCATTTTGAATAAGGTTGTCCAAGTGACTGTAAGAAAGCAAGGTCTTGTCCATGTGACTGGCATTTAGAATAAGGATGTCCAAGTGACTGGCTTTCAGAATAACGTTCTCCAAGTGACTGGAATAGAGCAGCGTCTTCTCCAAAAGGTTGGCATTGAGAATCAGGTTGTCCAAATGAATGTCAGAGATATGGGGTATATTCAAGTGACTGTCAGAGAGCAGGGGCTTTTCCAAGTCACCATCATTGAGAATAAGGTAGTCCAAGTGACTGTGATTGAGAATAAGGTACTCCAAATTACTGTCAGAGAGCTGAGGCTTATTCAAGTGACTTTCTTTGAGAATAACATTGTCCAAGTAACAAACCTTAAGAATAAGGTTGGTTGTCCAAGTGACTGGCTTTGAGAATAACGTTCTCCAAGTGACTGGAAGACAGCAGGGTCTTCTCCCAAAGACTGGCATTGAATATCAGGTTGCCTGAATGGATGTCACGGTAATGGAGTATATCCAAGTGACTGTCAGAAAGCAGGGCCACTGTCATTGAGAATAAGGTTGTGCAAGTAACAGGCATTGAGAATAAGGTTTTCCAAGTGACTTCCATTGAGGGAAATATTGTTCAAGTGATTGTCAGAGTGCAAAGTCTTTTCCAAGTGACAGGCATTGAGAATAAGGTTGTCCAAGTGACTGTCAGAGAGCAGGGTCTTGTCCAAGTTACTAGCATTGAGAATAAGATTGCCCAAGTGACTTTCAGAGAGCAGGTGGTTGTCCAAGTGACTGGCATGGAGAATATGATTGTCCAAGTGACTGACATTGAGAATGATGTTGTCCAAGTGAACTGCTGAGAGAAGGGACTTGTCTGAGTGACTGTCTTTGAGAATAAGGTTGGCCAAGGGGCTTGTCCACATGACCAGCATAGATAATAAGTTTGTCACAGTAAACAGCACCGGACTGAGGCTTATGGATGAGACTGGCACAGAGCAGGGTGTTCTGCAATGGAGTGGCATGGAGAATAAGGTTTTCCAGGTGACTACCATTGAGGAAAATATTGTTCAAGTGATTGTCTGTGTGCTAGGTCTTATCCAAGTGACAGGCATTGAAAATTAAATTGTCCAACTGAGTGTGAGAGAGCAGTGGCTTGTCCAAGTCACAGCCATTGAGAATAAGGTTGTCAAAGAGACTGGCATTGAAAATAATATTTTTCAAGTGCCTGGAATTCATAATAAGTTTGTCCAATGACTGAAAGAGAACAGGGTCTTGTCCAAGTCGCTGGCATTGAGCATAAGGTTGTCAAAGTGACTGTCAGAGAGCAGGGCCTTGTACCAGTGACCGGCACTGAGAATATGGTTGTCCCAGTGACTGTCTTTGAGAATAAGGCTGTGCAATTGCCTGGAATTGAAACTCAGGTTGTCTTAGAGACTCGTGGAGAGTAGGGTCTTTTCCAAGGTACTGGCTTTGAGAATAAGGCTGAGCAAGTGACTGGCTGAGAGATGAGACTGGTCCGCGTGAAGAACATTGAATATAAGTTTGTCCAAATGAAGAGCCAAGGGATGAGGCTTATCCATGTGGCTAAAATTTACTGACATGGGAAGAAAGCTTTCTAAGTGACTACCATTGAAGAAAACATTGTTCAAATGACTGTCTGAGGGGAGGGGCTTGTCCAGTGACAGGTAATGACAATAATGATGTCCAAGTGATTAAGAGAACAGAGGGTTGTCCAAGTCACTTGCACTGAGAATAAGTTGTTCAAATGTCTGTCAGAGAGCATGGTCTTGTCTAAGTGGCTGGCATTGAGAATAAGATAGACCAAGTGACAGTCATTGAGCCTATGGTTGTCCAAGTTACAGGGATTGAGAATAAAGTTGTCCAAGTAACTGTCCGGGTGACTGTGATTTAGAATAAGGTACTCCAAGTGACTGTCAGAGAACAAAGGGTTAAATAAGTGACTTGCTTTGAAAATAATGTTGTCCAAGTGACAGGCATTGAGACTATGGTTGTCCAAGTGACTATGAGAGAGCAGGGGCTTGTCCAAGTTACTGGCATTTAGAATAAGGTTGTCCACGTGACTGGCTGTAAGAATAAGTTTGTCCAAGTTACACACTTTGAGAGGAAGGTTGTCTAAGTGACTATCAGAGAGCAAGATCTTGTCCAAGTCATTGACATTGAGAGTAAGATTGTACAAGTGACTGGCATTGATAAGAAGGTTCTCTGAGAAACTGAAAGAGTTTTAGGGCTTGTTCAAATGACCAGCATTGAGAATGATATTGTCCAAGTGAGTTGTAGAGAGCATGGTCTTGTGGAAGTGACTGGCATTGACAATAAGGTTTTCCAAGTGACTGGCTGAGAACAGTCTTGACAATTTATGGGCATTGAGAATATGGTTGTCCATGTAATTGTTATTGAGAATAAGGTTGTCCAAGTGACTGTCACTGAGAGTAAGGTTATCCAAGTGACTGTCAGAGAGTACGGGCTTATCCAAATGATTTTCTTTGAGAATAAGGCTGTCCAAGTCACTGGCATTGAGAATAAGGATTTCCAAGTGACTATCAGAGAGCAGGTGCTTGTCCAAGTCACTGGCATTGATAATATGGTTGTCAAAGTGACATGAATTGAGAATAAGGTTCTATAAGAGATAGACAGGATGTAGGGCTTGTCCACCTGACTGGCATTGAGAATATTCTGGTACAGGTGACTGACACTGAGAATGATGTTGTCCAAGTGACTGTGAGAGCAGGGGCTTGTCCAAGTCACTGGCGTTTTGATATAAGGTTGTGCAAGGGACGGGCATTGGGAATAAGGTTGTCCAAATATCTTTGAGAGAGCTGGAGCTTCTCCAAGTCACTGGTCTTGAGAATATGGTTGTCCAATGTACAGGCGTTGAGAATAAGTTTTTCTGAGAGACTGACAGAGAGTAGGGACTTGTCCAAGTGACTGTCATTGAGAATATGGTTGTGCGAGTGATTGTCATTGAGAATAATGTTGTCCAATTGACAGGGATTGAGAATAATTTTGGTTGAGTGTCTGTGAGAGGGTAGAGCCTTTTCCATGTGACTGACATAAAAAACAAGATTGTCCAAGTGATTGGTATTGATAATAAGGTTCTCTGAGAAATTGACAGAGAGTAGGGGCTTATCCAAGTGAGTTTATTTGAGAAAAAGGTTGTCTAAGTGACAGGCATTGAGAATAAGGTTGTCCAAATGAGTGTCAGAGAGAACAGACTTGTGCAAGTGACTATCTTTGATAATAATGTTATCCAAGTGACAGGCATTGAGAATATCGTTTTTGCCAGGGGGTTTTGGCATCGAGAATAAGATTCTCAAAGTTACTATCTTTAAGAATAAGGTTGTCCAAATGACTGTCAGAGACCAATCACCAGCATTGAGAATATAGTTGTCTGAGTGACTGTCTTTGAAAATAAGATTGTCCAAGTGATTGGCATTGAGAATAAGGTTGTGCAAGTGACTGGCTGAGAGACGGGGCTTGTTCACGTGACCAGGATAGAGAATAACTTTGTTAATGTAAAGCACAGAAGGCTGTGGCTTTTCCATGAGACTGGCACAGAGCAGGGTGTTCTTCAATTGACGGACAGGGAGAATAAGGTTTTCCGAGTGACTACCATTGAGGAAAATATTGTTGAAGTGACTGTCAGGGTGCAGGGTCTTGTTCTAAGTGACTGGAATGGAAAATGAGGTTGTCCAAATTATTGTCAGAGTATAGGATCTTGTCCAAGTGACTGGCATTCAGAAGAAGGTGTTCTGAGAGACTGACAGAGAGTTGGGGCTTGTCCAAGTGACCAGCATTGAGAATAACATTGTCCAAGTGAACTGTTGAGAGCAGGGGCTTGTCCAAGTGACTCGAACTGAGAATCAGGTTGTCCTATTGACAGGGGTTCAGAATAAGGTTGGTTAACTGACACTGAGTGAGCAGGGGCACGTCCAAGTGACTGACATGGAGAATAAAGTTGTCTGAGTGACCTATAGAGAATAGGCATTGTCCAAGAGATTGGCATTTAGAATAAAGTTGTCTGAGTGACTGTTAGCAAGTAGTGGCTTGTCAAAGTGACTGGCATTGAGAATATGGTTGAGTGATTGATTTTCATGGAGAATAGGTTGTACAACTGACAAAGATTGTGAATAAATTTGGTTGAGTGTCTGTAAGAGAGCAGGGTCTTGTCCAAGTGACAGGCCTTGAGAATAAGGTTGTCCAAGTGACTGTGAGAGATCAGGGTCTTGTCCATTGAGAATAGGGTGTTCAAGAGATGGCATTTGAATAAGGTTGTCCAAATAACTGGCAGTGGGAATTAGTTTGTCCAAGTGATTGTGAGAGAGCAGCTGCTTGTCCAAATCACTGAAATTGAGAATAAGGTTGTATAAGAGACTGGAGTTGAGAATAAGGTTATGCAGTAACTGTCAAAGATCAGGGTATTATCCAAGTGAGTGGCATTGAGTTTGAGGTTGTCCACGGGGATGGCTTGGAGAATAAGGTTTTCTAAATCACTGTGAGAGATTAGGGATTTTTCCAGGTCATTGGCATTGAGAATAAGGTTGTACGAGAGACTGACAGAGAGTAGGGGCTTGTCCAACTGACTGGCATAGAGATCGGTTTGGTACAAGCGACTGTCATTGGAATGACGTTGTCCAAGTGAACTGAGAGAGGAGGGGCTTTTTCAAATTATTGTGTTTGAGAATAATGTTGTCCAAGTGACTATCAGAACCATGGTCTTGTACCATTGATTGAGAATATGCTTGGTCAACTGACAGGCATTGAGAATATGATTGGGCAAGTGACTGGCTGACAGACGGGGCTTGTCCACGTGACCAAGATAGAGAATAAATTTGTCCAAGTGAAGGGCAGAGGGTTGAGACTTTTCCATGAGACTTACAGAGAGCAAGGTGTTCTGCAAGTGACTGGCATGGAGAATAAGGTTGGCCAAGTGACTGGCACTGAGAATGAAGTTGTCCAAATGAACTGCTGAGAGTAGGGGCTTGTCCAAGTTATTGGAGTTGAGAATAAGGTTGTTCTAGTGACTGTCAGAGTCCAGGGTATTGTTCCAGTGACCTGCATTGAGAATATGTTTTCCTCAGTGACTATCTTTGTGGGTTTTTTAAATTAATTAATTTATTATTTTCTCCCTTATTGCCCTCCCTACTCCCCCGTATATGCCCTGTTACCCCTCCGCCTTCCCCCATTGCCCTGTATCCACTGGCTCTCCCCCCACACACATGCACACAAGTCCTTCGATTGATCTCCTACAGGCCCCTCCTCCCCAACTTCCCCTGCCTTCCCGCTGTAACAGTACAGTCTGTTCATTGCTTCTTTCCCTCTTCGTCTGCTTCCTCCCACCCCTACCCCCACCCCCTGATTCTTGTCCTTAAAAATATCTTTCCCCTGTAGGCTAGAAATAAACCTACCAGAGCAAAAGAAAAAATGATTGAGTCCCAATTTCAATGTCCAATAGCTTTGAGTCCCAGTTTCAATGTCAGACAGTTCCTTATGTGTACATGTCATCAATGGTATCTGGATACTGGATAAATGGTGGCGATGCAGGTCAGACCCTCTCTGGTTAAGTCCTAGGCATCCTGTAGCGATGCACTGCTGCTGACTGCTCGCATGGCAAGGTGTCGTCAGCGTCTTCCATCTCTGGACCGTTTCTCCTCTTGCCTTCATGGTGGGCACAGACCTGTCAGTTCCTCTCTGTGGCAGGAGTCCACTTGGTCTTGGAGTTGTTTTCTGAAAGTATGTAAACATATTCTCGATCAAGAGTTAATAAAGGAATCTTTTCTATAAAATTGACTTGGGGTCCTTTTTATTTTTGCCTGCCCGCTTTTCCTTTGGCTTATTTTGACACCGTGTATATTTTTCATGGGTGTCTTGCTATTAGCATTACAAATGGATATTAATTTTCTAAAGTGAAAATTTTCTTAATGTAATTTACTTACTGGATATTTTTCCTTACATGCTATTATCCTACTACCCCACCTTTGATTAATGGAGAATTTAGTAAAATGTTTTAATGCAATCTTGATAACTTTAAATTTTAACTTTTTGTACAAAAATATGCCTGTTTTATGTTCATTACATATTAAGCAATTTTACCATGAGATGAGCTATCAATAGAAATTTTAATTAATACTTTAGAAACAGCTTTTTATCCAGAACACTTAAATTTTCTTGGGTGTTCGTTTATTTCAGTTCGCCAATTTAAATTAATCTGAGAGCTTGATAACTCTTTTACGTCAAATTTAATACTCTACCAACAACCTTAGATTACCCTGTGTATATTAGTGGAAAGGTTTATTTGCATTGAGTTGGCACTGAGCATTCCTAATGCTAGGATGAATTTAGCTATAGGGCAGCTGCTGTTGGCATGTCTCTGTCTGTTACCTGGGTCCTGATCTGTACTGAGCATGAGAAGCGAGGTATCCATGGGGGCAGGAGACCACCCTCAGAAGGGGTGAAGGTTCAGACCCCTGCAAAGTTGGTGGGGGGGGTGAGGGTTTGTTCCCCACCTCTGTTGATCCCCAAGTTCTTTCCTGATGGCCCCTCTGCTACTGTGCCTGTCTTAGGTTGTTCCTTCCCTGAGGATTCCTCAGTGACTATATTTGAGAATAAGGTTGTGCAAGTGACTGGAATTGAGAACTAGGTTGTCTGTGACACTGGCAGAGAGTAGGGTCTTTTCCAAGTGACTAGAATTGAGAATAAGGTTGTGCAAGTGACAGGCTTAGAGATGGGACTCGTCCCCGCGACCAGCATTAAATATAAGTTTGTCCAAGTGAAGGGAGGTGGGCTGAGTCTTATCCATGAGACTGTTACAGAGAAGGATGTTCTGCAATTGACTGACATGGAGTATAAGGTTTTCTGAGTGACTACCATTGAGGAAAATATTGTTCAAGTGACTGTCAGGATAAAGGGTCTTGTCCAAGTCATTGAAATTGAGAATAAGGTTGGCCAAGTGACTGGCATTGAGGATATGGTTTTCCAAATGACAGAAGAGAGCAGCATCTTGTCCTATTGACTGGCATTCAAAATAAGGTAGTGCAAATGACTGTCATAGATCAGGGTCTTGTGAAATTGACCAGCATTGAGAATATGGTTGTCCGAGTGACTGTCTTTGAGAATAAGGTTTTGCCAAGTCACTGGCATTGAGTATAAGGCTATCCAAATGACTGGCATTGAGGATAAAGTTGTCTAAGTGACTGTGAGAAAGCAAGCACTTGTGCAAGTCACTGGCATTGAGAATTAGTATGTCTGAGAGACTGATAGAGAGTAAGGGCTTGTCCAAGAGACTGGCATTGAGAATAGTCTTTTTGAAGTGACTGGCAAGGAGAATGATATTGTCCCAGTGAACTGTTAACAGCAGGGGCTGTTCAAGTGACTGGAATTGAGAATAAGGTTGTCCTATTGACAGGGATTGAAATTAAGGATAGTCAACTGACTGTGAGTGATTAGGAGCTTGTCCAAGTGACTGATTTGGAGAATAAAGTTGTCTGAGTGACTGATAGAGAGTAGGAGTTGTCCAAGGGATTGGCATTTAGAATAAAGTTGTCTGAATGACTTATAGAAAGCAGGAGCTTTACAGGGGACAATTGAAAGATATATATACAGAAAGAGAGACTAAAAAAGCAATCTCATTTACCATTGCACCAAAAAAATAAAGATACCTAGGAATAAACCTAACTGAAGAGGTAAAAGACCTATATGTAGAAAACTACAGGACACTGAAAAAAGAGATAGAGGAAGATGTTAACAGATGGAAGAGCATACCATCCTCATGGATTGGGAGAATCAACATCATTAAAATGTCCATACTACCCAAAGCAATCTATAGATTCAATGCACTACCCATTAAAATACCAATGACGTATTTCACAGACCTAGAAAGAATTCTTCACAGATTCATCTGGAACAAAAAAAGACCACGAATAGCCACAACAATTCTGAGGAAGAAGAATAAAGTAGGTGGGATCTCAATACCAGGTTTCAAGCTATATTACAAAGCAACTGTTCTCAAAACAGCCTGGTACTGGCACAAGAACAGACATATAGACCAATGGAATAGAATAGAGAACCCAGATATCCACCCAAACCACTATACTCAACTAATATTTGACAAAGGAGGCATGAACATACAATGGAGCCAAGATAGGCTCTTCAACAAATGGTGTTGGGAAAATTAGACGGATTCTTGCAAAAAAATGAAACTGGACCACCAACTTACACCAAATACAAAAATAAACTCAAAATGGATACAGGACTTAAACATTAGAAGGGAAACCATAAAAATACTAGAGGAATCCACAGGCAGCACAGTCTCAGACATATGCCAAAAGAACTTCTTCACTGATACTGCCCCAAAGGCAATGGAGCAGTATCAATTTACAATAGCTACAATTTGGAAACAGCCTAGGTGCCCGTCAGCAGATGAGTGGATCAGAAAACTGTGGTGCATCTACACAATGGAATTCTATGCTGCCATTAAAAGGAAGGAACTCTTATCATTTGCAGCAATCTGGATGGAACTGGAGAGCCTTATGCTTAGTGAAATAAGCCAAAGCACCACATGATCTCACTCATTTATGGATAATAATGAACATCGTAAACTGATGAACAAAAGGATAGATACAGAGGCAATAAAGCATCAAACACACTGTCAAATTATAGCAGGAAGATTAAGGTTAGGTGGGGTAGATAAGAGATCAATCAAAGAACTTGTATCTATGTATGTAAGCATAACCAATGAACATAGACATGGGGGTTGGGGTGTGCATGGGAAGGACGGGAGCAATGGGGAGATATGTATACATATAACACAATATATATGAAAAAAAGAAAGATATATATATATACATGTAATACATTAATAGAAAAATTTTTAAAAAGAAAGTAGGAGCTTTTCCAAGTGACTGCAATGGAGAATATGGTTATACGAGTTATTGTCTTTGAGAATTAGGTTTTCCAAGCAACATGAATTGAAAATAAGTTTGGTCAAGTGACCACGAGTGAGCAGGTTCTTGTCCATGTGACTGGTATTGAGAACAAGGTTGTCCAAGTGACTGTCAGAGACCAGGGCCTTGTATCAGTGACAAACATTGAAAATATGGTTCTCCAGTTGACTGTGTTTTAGAATAAACTTGTGCGAGTGACTACAATTGAGAACCAGGTTGTTCATGAGAATGGCAGAGACTTTTGGTTTTTCCATGTGACAGACATTGAGGATAAGGTTGTGCAAATGACTGGCTGACCTATGGATCTTTTCCACGTAATCAGCATTAAGAATAAGTTTATCCAAGTGAAGGGCAGAGGGCTGAGGCTTATCCATGAGAATGGCACAGAGCAGGGTGTTCTGCAATTGCCTGGCATAGAGAATAATGTTTTCCAAGAGACTGCCATTGAGGAAAATATTGTATGAGTGACTGTCAGAGTTGGGGTCTTGTCCAAGTAACAGGGATTGAGAATAAGTTTGGTTGAATGACTGTGAGACAGCAGCGTCTTGTCTGTGTGACTGATATTGAGAATAAGGTTGTCCAAGTGACTGTGAGAGAGCAGGGTCTTGTATCAGTGACCGGCATTGAGAATATGGTTGTCTGAGTGACAATCTTTGAGAATAAGGTTGTCCAAGTGACTGTGAGAGAGTAAGTGCTTGTCCTAGTTACTGTCATTGAGAACAAAGTTGTCCAGATGACGAGCATTGAAAATAAGATTGTCCTAGTGACTGATAGAGAGCAGGAGCTTATGCAAGTCACTGGCATTTATATATGGTCGTCCAGTGACAGGCATTGAGAATAAGGTTATAGAAGAGACTGACATAGATTAGGGGCTTATCAAACTGACTGGCATTGAGAACAGTCTAGTACAAGTGACTGGCATTGAGAATGATATTGTCCAAGTGAACTGCTGAGAGTAGAGGCTTGTCCAAGTTATTGGAATTGAGAATAAGATTGTCCAAGTGACTGTCAGAGAGCTAGAGCTTGTCCCAGTCAGTGGCATTTAGTATATTGTTGCCAAGTGACAGGCATTGAGATTAAGATTGTCCAAGTAACAGAGAGAGAGCAGTGGCTTGTTTAAGTGACTGTCTTTCAGAATAAGGTTGTCCATGTCACTGGCTTGAGACCAAGGTTATCCAAATGACTGTCAGAGAACAGGGTATAGTCCCAATGACTGGCTTTGAGATTAAGGTTGGCCAAGTTTCAAGCATTGAGAATAAGGTTTTTCAAGTGACTATCAGAGAGCAGGGCCTTGTCCAAGTGACTGACTCTGAGAATAAGCTTATCCAAGTTACACACATTTAAAACAAGGTTGTCTAAGTAACTGCTATTGAGAATAAGTTTGTCCAAGTGACTGTGAGAGAGCACTAGCTTGTCCAAGTCACTGGCCTTGAGAATAACATTGTCCAGGTGACTGTCATTGAGACTTCAAGGCTGTCCCAGGGACTGACATTAAGAATAACATCCAAGTGAATTTCAGAGAGCAGGGGCTTATCCAAGTGCCTGGAATTCAGAATAAGGTTGTCCAAATGAATGGCATTGAGAATAAGGTTGTTCCAGTGACTGGCATTGAGAAAAAGGTTCTCTAAGTGACTGGCATTGATAATACCATTGTCCAAGTGACTGTCAGTGAGCAGGGTCTTGTCCATATAACTGGGGTCTGTACAAGTGACCGCCTTTGAGAATATGATTGTCTGGGTGTGTGTCTTTGAGAAGAAGGTTGGCCAAGTGATTGTCAGAGAGCAGGGGCTTGTTCATATGACTAGCATAGAGAATAGGGTTGTCCTAGTGAATGGCATTGAGAATAATGTTGTCCAAGTTACAGGCATTGAGAATAAGGTTGTCCAAGTGACTGTGAGAGAACAGCAGCCTGTACCTGATACTGGCTTTGAGAATAAAGGTGTTCAAGTGAATGTCATTGAGAATATGGTTGTCCAAGTGGCTTTCATAGAGTATAAGGTTGTTCAAAGGAATGGCATAGAGAATAAGTTTTTCCAAGTCACTGGCATTGAAAGGAAGGTTGTTCAAGTGACTGCCATTGAGAAAAGGGTTATTCAAGTGATTGCCATTGAGAATAGTGTTGTCCAAGTCATATGCTTTGAGTTTATGGTTGTGCAATTTACTGTCAGAGAACAGGGTCTTCTCCATGTGACTGGCATTTAGAATAATGTTGTCCAAGTGACTGAGAGATCAGGGGCTTGTCCATGTTACTGCCATTGAGAATAAGGTTGTCAAAGTTACAGGCATTGAGAATATGGATGTACAGAAGACCATGAGAGAGCAGAAGCCTGTAAAATTTACTAGCTTAGAGAATAAGGATGTTCCAGTGTTTGGCTTTGAGAAGAAGGTTGTCCAAGTGACAGGGGTTGAGAATACGGTTGTGCAAGCAACTGTGAGAGAACAGTGGCCTGTACAAGTTACTGGATTTGA
Organism: Lasiurus borealis; assembly: GCA_004026805.1. Lineage (NCBI taxonomy): Eukaryota > Metazoa > Chordata > Mammalia > Chiroptera > Vespertilionidae > Lasiurus > Lasiurus borealis. Next base: position 21,199 of record PVJN01006981.1, read on the forward strand.
GTGCCATTGAGAATAAGGTTATCAAAGTGACTGGCATTGCAACAAGGTTGCCCATGTCACTGGCATTGAAAGAAAATTTGTCCAAGTGACTGGCATTGAGTATATGGTTGTCCAAGTGATGGCATTGAGAATAAGGTTTTCCATGTCACTGGTATTTAAAAGAAGGTTTTACACGTGACTATATTTGAGAAAGGGTTGTCCAAGTGATTGGCATTGAGTATATGGTTCTCCAAGTGACTGTTTTTGTAAATAAGGTTGTCCAACTTATAGGCATTGAGAATATGGTTGTGCAAGTAATTGTGAGAGCATGGGTTTGTCCAAGTTGCTGGCATTGGGAATAAAAATGTCCAAGAGACTCTCATTTTGAATAAGGTTGTCCAAGTGACTGTAAGAAAGCAAGGTCTTGTCCATGTGACTGGCATTTAGAATAAGGATGTCCAAGTGACTGGCTTTCAGAATAACGTTCTCCATGTGCCTGGAATAGAGCAGGGTCTTCTCCAAAAGGCTGGCATTGAGAATCAGGTTGTCCCAATGAATGTCAGAGATATGGGGTATATTCAAGTGACTGTCAGGGAGCAGAGGCTTTTCCAAGTCACCATCATTGAGAATAAGGTTGTCCACGTGACGGTTAGAGACCAGGATCTTATACCAGTTACTGGCATGGAGAATATGGTTGTCCAAGTGACTGGCATTGAGAATGATGTTGTCCAAGTGAACTGCTGAGAGAAGGGGCTTGTCCGAGTGACTGGCTTTGAGAATAAGGTTGGCCAAGTGACTGTGAGAGAGCAGGGGTTTGTCCACATGAGCAGCATAGAGAATAAGTTTGTCAAAGTTAACAGCAGAGGGCTGAGGCTCATGGATGAGACTGGCACAGAGCAGGGTGTTCTGCAATGGAGTGGCATGGAGAATAAGGTTTTCCAGGTGACTACCATTGAGAAAAATATTGTTCAAGTGATTGTCTGTGTGCTAGGTTTTGTCCAAGTGACAGGCATTGAAAATTAAATTGTCCAACTGAGTGTGAGAGAGCAGTGGCTTGTCCAAGTCACAGCCATTGAGAATAAGGTTGTCAAAGAGACTGGCATTGAAAATAATATTTTTCAAGTGCCTGGAATTCATAATAAGCTTGTCCAATGACTGACAGAGAACAGGGTCTTGTCCAAGAGATGGGACTTGAGAATATGGTTGTACGAAGTACAAGAATTGAGAATAAGGTTGTCCAATGATTGTCTAGTCCAAGTGACTGGCATTGAAAATTGGGTTGTCCAAGTCACTGTGACAGAGCAGAGTCTTTTCCAAGTCATTGGCATTCAGAATAAGATTTTCCAAGTCACCGGCATTGAGAATATGATTTTCCAAATGATTGTCAGAGAGCAGGGGCTTGTCCAAGTGACTTGTTTTGAGAATAATGTGTCCAGTTATAGGCATTGAGAATAAGGTTGTCCAAATGATAGGCATTGAGAATAAGGTTGTATGAGAGATTGACAGAGATTAGGGCCTTGCCCAGCTTACTAGCATTGAGAATGACATTGTCCCAGTGAACTGCTGAGAGCAAGGTCTTATCCAAGTTGTTGGAATTGAGAATAAGTTTGTCCAAGTGACTGTCAGAGACCAAAGTTTTGTACCAGAAATCGATTTGAAAATATGGTTGTCTGAGTGACTGTCTTTGAGAATAACTTTGTCCAAGTGACTAACATTGAGAATAAAATTGTGTAAGTGACTGGCTGAGAGACAGGGCTTATCCCTGTGGCCAGTCTTGACAATAAGTTTGTCCAAGTGAACAGCTGAGGGTTATCCATGAGACTGGCACAGAGCAGGGTGTTCTGCAATTGACTGGCATGGAGAATAAGGTTTTCCAAGTGACTACCATTGAGGAAAATATAGTTCAAGTGACTGTCAGATTGTAGATTCTTGTCCAGACGTAGGCATTGAGAATAAAATTGTCCACTTGACTTTGAGAGAACAGGGCCTTGTCCAAGTCGCTGGCATTGAGCATAAGGTTGTCAAAGTGACTGTCAGAGAGCAGGGCCTTGTACCAGTGACCAGCATTGAGAATATGGTTGTCCCAGTGACTGTCTTTGAGAGTAAGGCTGTGCAATTGCCTGGAATTGAAATTCAGGTTATCTTAGAGTCTGGCAGAGAGTAGGGTCTTTTCCAAGTGACAGGCTTTGAGAATAAGGCTGTTCAAGTGACTGGCATTGAGAATAAGGCTGTGCAAGTGACTGGCTGAGAGATGAGACTGGTCCACGTGAAGAACATTGAATATAAGTTTGTCCAAGTGAAGGGCCAAGGGATGAGGCTTATCCATGTGGCTGAAATTGACTGACATGAAGAATAAAGTTTTCCAAGTGACTACCATTGAGGAAAACATAGATCAAGTGACTGTCAGAGTGAAGGGGCTTGTCCAGTGACAGGCATTGGCAATAGTAATATCCAAGTAATTGAGAGAACAGAGGCTTGTCCAAGTTACTCACACTGAGAATAAGTTGTTCAAATGTCTGTCAGAGAGCATGATCTTGTCGAAGTGACTGGCATTGAGAATAAGATAGACCAAGTGACAGTCATTGAGACTATGGTTGTCCAAGTTACAGGGATTGAGAATTAAGTTGTCCAAGTAACTGTCCGGGTGACTGTGATTTAGAATAAGGTACTCCAAGTGACTGTCAGAGAACAAGGGGTTGTCCAAGTGACAGGCATTGAGACTATGGTTGTCCAAGTGACTGTGAGAGAGCAGGGGTTTGTCCAAGTTACTGGCATTTAGAATAAGGTTGTCCAAGTGACTGGCTGTAAGAATAAGTTTGTCCAAGTTACACACTTTGAGAGGAAGGTTGTCTAAGTGACTGTCAGAGAGAAAGCTCTTGTCCAAGTCATTGACATTGAGAGTAAGATTGTCCGAGTGACTGGAATTGATAATAAGGTTCTCTGAAAAATCGAAAGAGTTTTAGGGCTTGTTCAAGTGACCAGCATTGAGAATGATGTTGTCCAAGTGAGTTGCAGAGAGCACGGTCTTGTGGAAGTGACTGGCATTGACAATAAGGTTTTCCAAGTACTAGCTGAGAACAGTCTTGACAATTGGCGGGCATTGAGAATATGGTTGTCTCAGGTATTGGCATTGAGAATATGGTTGTCCATGTAACTGGCATTGAGAATAAGGTTGTCAAAGTGACTGTCAGACAGTATGGGCTTATCAAAATGAATTTTTTTTTTTTTGAGAATAAGGCTGTCTAAGTCACTGGCATTGAGAATAAGGATTTCCAAGTGACTGTCAGAGAGCATGTGCTTGTCCAAGTCACTGGCATTGATAATATGGTTGTAAAAGTGACATGAATTGAGAATAGGTTGTATAAGAGACTGACAGGGTGTAGGGCTTGTCCACCTGACTGGCATTGAGAATGGTCTGGTACAAGTGACTGACACTGAGAATGATGTTGTCCAAGTGACTGTGAGAGAGCAGTAGCTAGTCCAAGTCACTGGCGTTTTGGTATAAGGTTGTACAAGGGACTGGTATTGGGAATAAGATTGCCCAGTGTCTTTACGAGAGTGGGAGCTTCTCCAAGACACTGGTCTTGAGAATATGGTTGTCCAATGTACAGGCATTGAGAATAAGTTTTTCTGAGAGACTGACAGAGAGTAGGGACTTGTCCAAGTGACTCACATTGAGAATATGGTTGTGTGAGTGATTGTCATTGAGAATAAGGTTGTCCAACTGAACAGGGATTGATAATAATTTTGGTTGCGTGTCTGAGAGAAAGCAGAGCCTTTTCCATGTGACTGACATAAAAAATAAGATTGTCCAAGTGATTGGTATTGATAATAAGGTTCTCTGAGAAATTGACAGAGAGTAGGGGCTTATCCAAGTGAGTTTGTTTGAGAAAAAGGTTGTCTAAGTGACAGGCATTGAGAATAAGGTTGTCCAAATGAGTGTCAGAGAGAACAGACTTGTGCAAGTGACTGTCTTTGATAATAATGTTATCCAAGTGACAGGCATTGAGAATATCGTTGTCCAAGTGACTGTGAGAGGGCAGGGGTTTTTGGCATCGAGAATAAGATTCTCAAAGTTACTATCTTTAAGAATAAGGTTGTCCAATGACTGTCAGAGACCAATCACGAGCATTGAGAATATAGTTGTCTGAGTGACTGTCTTTGAGAATAAGATTGTCCAAGTGATTGGCATTGAGAATAAGGTTGTGCAAGTGACTGGCTGAGATACTAGGCCTGTTCACGTGACCAGGATAGAGAATAACTTTGTTCATGTAAAGCACAGAAGGCTGTGGCTTTTCCATGAGACTGGCACAGAGCAGGGTATTCTTCAATTGATGGACATGGAGAAAAAGGTTTTCCGAGTGACTACCATTGAGGAAAATATTGTTGAAGTGACTGTCAGGGTGCAGGGTCTTGTTCTAAGTCACTGGAATGGAAAATAAGGTTGTCCAAGTTACTGTCAGAATATAGGGTCTTCTCCAAGTGACTGGCATTGAGAAGAAAGTTGTCTGAGAGACCGACAGAGAGTTTGGGGCTTGTCCAAGTGACCAGCATTGAGAATAACATTGTTCAAGTGAACTGTTGAGATTAGGGGTTTGTACAAGTGAATGGAACTGAGAATGAGGTTGTCCTATTGCCAGGGGTTGAGAATAAGGTTGGTCAACTGACTGTGAGTGAGCAGAGGCTTGTCCAATCAACAAATATTGAGAATAAAGTTATCTGAGTGACCCATAGGTAATAGGCGTTGTCCAAGAGATTGGCATTTAGAATAAAGTTGTCAGAGTGAATGATAGAAAGTAGTTGCTTGTCCAAGTTACAGGCATTGGCAATATAGTTATGCAAGTGACTGTCAGAGAGCAGCAGCCTGTACAAGTTACTGGCTTTGAGAATAAGGATGTTCAAGTGACTGTCATTGAGAATAAGTTTGCCCAAGGGACTTTCATTGAGAATAAAGTTGTCAAAGTGACTGGCATTGAAAGAAGGTTGTCCATGTCACTGGCATTGAAAGCAAGTTTGTCCAGGTGACTGGCATTGAGTATATGGTTGTCCAAGTTACTGTCAGAGATCAAGGGCTGGTACAAGTGACTGGCTCTGAGAATAAGGTTGTCCAAGTGACTGTGAGAGAGCAGGGACTTGCCCAAGAGGCAGGCAGTGAGAATAAGGTTGTCCAAGTCACTGGCATTGAGAATAAGTTTGTCCAGTTGACTGTCAGAGAGCAGACGCTTGTCCAAGTGACTGGCTCTGAGAATAAGCTTGTCCATTGGTGCCAGAACAGCCGGCCACCACCTGCGATGAGCCTCGCTGTGGGAGCTCTTCCCTCTGCACGGAGATGAGGAATTTGCTGAGTTTAGCTGCCCCGACTTCAGCTCTGCCCCTTATTCTTTGTTCCCTGTGGTGGAGCCCATGCAAGTTTCAACTAAGGGCAGACAGTCTTGGAGAATCGCTACAGCAGCCTCCTGTGGTCTCTGTAAAACTAGCAACAGAAAGCGGGGGAAGGCATCCCTTCACTGGTGTCCCATCTGGATAGCTTTTCCTCCAGCAGCGAGCAAGTCTTTCTCCCAAAACTGTGCTAAAACTGCTCCCAGAGTTATTTTAGTCCAATTAACTTAACTTATGGGGCGGGGGTGGGGTGAGGGTAGGTGTCTTTCTTATGCAAAAATAGCCATTTCCGGTGAGAACAGATTCACTATCTCCCTGTTTGTCCTTCTCTACCTCGTTTTTCATCACCAAGGAGCCTAATCTCCAACCCCCCCATTTTTTTTATTTTTATTTTTGCTAGTCCAGACATCAATTGGTATAGTACCCATATCTGTAAGTTCTTGCAATCCATTGAAAATTACAAGGGTGAAACTTTTTTTGTGTGATTTAAACTTATAAACAAGCAATGAAGCTATGGTTTATATCAGACGAGGATGCAGTTTAAAAGCCAAAAGAGGAAAAGGAGGGGGAGGGGAAACACCTTTGTTAAATATATCTGAACCTAATGGTTGGTAGCACCTGAGAATCGGTCTAGATTAGTTACCAAGTAATTAAAACTTCCCCAGTGTACGGGTGCGAGGTGCAGCTCTCCAGGAGACGATTTTGTATAGTATTTTTCTTGTACATTACTTCCAGTAAATATTTGAAAGTATGTCGAAGTAAACTTGATTTTTTTGGTTACAAGAAAATATTAAGAGTTATTGTGGCAGTTGTGAAGACTGCGGGCTTTTTGAACTCACTTCTGGAGGTGCAGAGCCACATACGCAATTTTAGGGCCCAGTGTTGCTCGAATATTAATTTAGATAGCTATCGAACTGTAATTAAGACACTATTTGATAAATGTGGGTGACATTTAACGGAGCATGTACTTATTTGCATTTGCTGGCAGTTCAGGTAATAGTTAAAGTGAGAGTTCCATATTTTATCACTGGGTTTGCCAAAACCCCTGTATTAAATAAATTGCCTAAGTGATACTCAACTAACTTTGGCCTTTGTGTATTTCCTGAAGGTAATATTGTTAACTGTTCACAAACACTCCTGACACGACATTTAAATGTTTGCAAATTCTGCAAACTAATTGCTCATTGTAATGTTGAAATAATTTGGATATTTCACATTGAAATGAAAAGCCTTTCTCTAGAACATTTTAGACTTGCATTTTTTAAATGCATGAGATGTAATTGATTTATTTGTAATATTTTAAATGGTATTAATAAACTCAGATAAAAGACTTTAAAAAAGAATAAGCTTGTCCAAATTACAGGCATTGAGAATAATGGGTTCCAAGTGACTGTGAGAGATCAGGGTCTTGTCCAAGTAACTGGCATTGAATAGAAGGTTGTCAAACTAACTGGCATTGAGAATATGGTTTTCCAAGATACTGTCAGAGAGCAGTGCTTTCACAATTACAGGCTTTGAGAATAAGGTAGTGCAAGAACCAGCATTGAGAAAAAGGTAGTCTAAGCGACAGTTAGAGAGCAGAAGCTTGTCCAAGTGACTGTCTTTGAGAATAAGGTTGTCCAACTGACAGGCATTGAGAATATGGTTGTGTAAGTGACTATGAGAGACCATGGGTTTGTCTAAGTTAATGGCTTTGAGAATAAGGTTGTCCAAGTAATTGTCAGAGAGCGGGGTCTTTTCCATGTACTGGCATTAGAATAAGGATGTCCAGGTGACTGGCATTGAGAAAAAGGTTGTCCAAGTCACTGCCCTCAAAAGGTAGGATGTCCAAGTGACTGGCTTTGAAAATAAGGTTGTCCAAGTGATTGGCATTGAGATTATCATTGTCCAAGTGACTGTCTGAGAACAAGAGTTTTTCCAAGTGACTGAGTTTGAGAATAAGGTTGTCCAAGTCAGTGTGAGAGAGCAAGGCTTGGCCAAGTGACTGTGTTTGACAATAAGATTGTCCAAGTGATTGCCCTTGAAAAAAGGATTATGCAAGTACTGGCATGGAGAATAAGGTTGTCCGGGTAACTGTCAGAGAGCAGGTCTTGTCCATGTGCCTCGCAATGAAAGTAAGGTTGTCCAAGTGACTGAGAGAGAGCAGGGGCTTGTCCATGTGACTGGTTATTAAGAAGCAGTTTCTCCAAGTCACCATCATTGAAAATAAGGTTACCCAAGTGACTGGCATTGAGAATAAGGTTTTCCATTTTACTGGCATTGAAATGAAGGTTGTCCAAGGGACTGCCTTTGAGAAAAGGGTTGTCAGCATCAATGGCTTTGAGTATGTGGTTGTCCAAGTGACTATCAGAGACCAGGCACTTGTCCAAGATACAGGAATTGAGAATAAGGTTGTCCACATGACTCGCCTTGAGAATATGTTTCTCCAAGTTACAGGCATTAAGAATATGGTTGTGCAAGTAAACGTGAGCAAACAGAGGTCTTTACAAGTGACTGGCTTTGGTAATAAGGATGTTCAAGTCACTGTCATTGAGAATGAGGTTTTCCAAGTGACTTCCATTGAGAATAAGGTTCTCAAAGTGACTGGCATTAGAATAAGGTGGTTCTTGTCACTGGCATTGAAAGAAAGTTTGTCCCAGTGACTGGCATTGAGTATATGGTTGACCAATTGACTGACATTGAGAGTATAGCTGTTCAAGTGACTGTCAGAGAGCAGAGGCATGTCCAAGTGACTGGCCCTGAGAAAAGCTTGTCCAAATTACAGGCATTGAGAATAATGTTGTCCAAGTGACTGTGAGAGATCCGGGTCTTGTCCCAGTGACTGGCAATGAGAAGAAGGTTGTACACATGACTGTCATTGAGAATAAGGTTGTCAAAGTGAGTGGCATTGAGACTATGATTCTCAAAGATACTTTCAGAGATTAGGGTCTTGCCCAAGTGACTAATGACTGGAATAGAGAATAAGTTTGTCCAAGTGACTGTCAGAGAGCAGGGAATCGTCTAAGTGAATGTCTTTGAGAATAAGGTTGTCCAAGTGACAGGCATTGAGAGTAATATTTTCCAAAGCGTGGAATTTAAAATAATGTTTTCCAAGTGACTGTCAGAGGCTAGAGTCTTGTCCATATGCCTGGCATTGAGAATATTTTTGTTTAATTGATTGTCAGAGAGCAGGGGCTTGTACAAGTGAGTGGAATTGAGAATAAAGTTGTACAAGTGACTGTCAGAGAGCAGAATAGTGTTCAAGTGATTGGCACTGGGAATAAGATTGTCAAAGTGACTGGCATTGAGAATAAGGTTGTCCAAGTGACTGTCAGAGAGCAGGTGCTTGTCCATGTGACTATAATTGAGAATAAAGTTGTCAAAGTGACTGGAAAAGAGCAGGGTCTTATACAAGTGACTGGAATTGAGAAGTTTGTCCATTGAGAATAAAATTGTCAAAGTGACTGGCATTGAGAATAAGGTTGTCCATGTCATTGGCATGGAGAGGAAGGATGTCCAAGTAACTGCCATTGAGAAAAAGGTTGTTCAAATGACTAGGCTTGAGAATAGGATTGTCCAAGTGACTGAGAGAGAGAGTAGGGGATTTTTCAAGTGTCTAGTATTGAGAATAATGTAGTCCAAGTGATTGTCAGACCAGAGGCTGGTCTAAGTACGTACCTAACATTGAGAATAAGGTTGTCCAAGTGACTGAGAGAGAGTATGCACTTATCCCAGTGACTGGAATTGAGAATAAGGTTGTAGCAGTTACTGTCAGAGAGCAGGGGCTTATCTAAGTGACTGGCTCTGAGAAGAAGCTTGTCCTAGTACAGGCATTTAAAATAAGGTTGTCCAAGTGACTGTGAGAGAGCAAGGGCATGTCCAAATCACTGGCATTGAGAATAAGGTTGACCAAGAGGTGGAATTGAGAATAAGGTTTTCCAAGTGACTGGCATTAATAAGGTTGTCAATCTGACAGACACTGAGAACCCAATTGTCTAACTGACTGGCATTGAGACAAAGGTGGTCCAAGTGACTGTAATTGAGAAAAAGGTTGTCCAATAACTAACAGAGATCAAGGTCTTGTCCAGGTGACTGGCATTGAGAAGAAGGTTGTCCAAGTAAATGACATTGTAAATATGGTTGACCAAGTTACACTCAGAGAGCCGGGTCTGTACAAGTGACTGTGTTGGAGAATAAGTTTGTCCACATGACAAGCATTGAGAATAAGGTTATCGAACACAAGACACTAGGGGGTTAGGGTATGCCTGGGTGAAGGCAATGGGAAGATATGTATATATGTAATACATAAATTAAAAATAAATTTTAAAAATAAGGTTATCCAAGTGACTGCCATAGATAATAAGGTTGTCCAATGACTGACAGAGATCAAGGTTTTATCCAAGTGACTAGCATTGAGATAGAGTTGTCCAAGGGAAAGGAATTGAGAATAAGGTTGTCCAAGTGAGTGACAGAGAGTACAGGTGTATCCAAGTAACTGTCATTGAGAATAAGGTTGTCAATGTGACTGGCATTGGATTAAGGTCGTCCATGTCTCTGGTATTGAATGAAAGTTTGTCCAAGTGACTGGCATTGAGTATATGGTTGTCCAAGATACTGTCAGAGATCAGGGGCTTGTACAAGTGACTGGCTTTGAGAATGAGGTTGGATAAGTGACTGGCATTAAGAATATGTTTCGCCATGTGACTGTCAGAGAGCAGGGTCTGGTCCAAGTGACTGGCTCTGAAAATAAACTTGTCCAAGTTACAAGCATTGGAAATAAGGTTGTCCAAATGACAGGCATTGAGAATAAGGTTGTATGAGAGACTGACAGAGAGTAGGTAGGGGCTTGTCCAACTGACTGGCATTGAGAACTATCTGGTACAAGCGACTGGCATTGAGAATGTCGTTGTCCAACTGAACTGCTGAGAGCCGGGGCTTGTTAAAGTTAGTCGAATTGAGAAGACTATTGTCCTTAATAAAAGGAAGAAAAATGATCCAATAAAAAAATTGGCAATGCATCTAAATAGAACTTTTTCAAAACACGACAGTAGGAAGGCCAAGAGACACATGAAAACATGTTCAAAGTCACTAATTATCTGAGAGATGCAAATCAAAACCACCATTTGATAAGATCTCACACCTGTCAGAATGGCAATCAGCAACAAATCAACAAACAACAAGTGTTGGTGAGGATGCGGAGAAAAAGGAACCCTTGTGCACTACTGGTGGGAGTGCAGGCTGGTGCAGCCACTGTGGAGAACAGTATGGAGTTTCCTCAGAAAATAAAAAATGGATCTTCCATTTGACCCAGCAATCCCACTCCTAGGAATATATCCTAAGAAACTAGAAACACCAATCAGAAAAGACATATGCATGCCTATGTTCATAGCAGCACAATTTACAATAGCTACAATTTGGAAACAGCCTAGGTGCCCATCAGCAGATGAGTGGATCAGAAAACTATGGTCTACACCATGGAATTCTATGCTGCTAAAAAGGAGGAATTCTTACCATTTGCAGCAACCTGGATGGAACTGGAGAGCCTTATGTTGAGTGAAATCAGCCAGTCAATGAGGGAGAAGCATCACATGATCTCACTCATTTATAATAAAGAACATTATAAACTGATGAACAAAAGGAATTGATACAGAGGCAGTAAAGCTTCAAACAGACTGTGAAATTACAGCAGGAAGGTTAGGGAGAGGTGGGGTAGATAAGAGATCAACCAAAGGACTTGTACACATGCATATAAGCATACCAATGGACACAAGACTCTGGGGGATTAGGGTATGCATGGGAGTGGGGCAGGTAATGGCAAGGTATGTACACATGTAATACATTAATTTAAAAAATTGAAAAAAAAACTAATAAGGTTGTCCATATGACTATCAGAGACCAGGTTCTTGCATCAGTGACGGGCATTGAGAATCAGGTTGTCCAAAGAACAGGCCTTGAGAATAAGGTTGTCTATGTGACTGTCAGAGAACAGAGGTTGTACAAGTTACTGGCATTGAGAATAAGGTTGTCCAAGTGAATAGCATTGAGAATGATCTGGTAAAAAGTGACTGGCATTGAGAATGACATTGTTCAAGTGAACTGCTGAGACCTGGGGCCTCTCCAAGTCATTGGAATTCAGAATAAGGTTGTTCAAATGACTGTCAGAGACCAGGGTCTTGTACAGTGACCAACATTGAAAATATGGTTGTCCGAGTGACTAGTTTTGAGAAAAAGATTGTGCAATTGTCTGGAATTGAAAACCAGGTTGTCCAAGAGACTGGCAGAGAGTAAAGTCTTTTCTAAGTGACTGGCATTGAGAATAAGTTTGTACAAGTGACAGGCAGAGAGAAATGGGTTGTCTACCTGACCAGCATTGAATATAAGTTTGTCCAAGTGAAGGGCAGAGGCTGAGGCTTGTTGATGAGACTGGCACAGAATAGGGAGTTCTTCAATTGATTAACATGGATAATAAGGTTTTCCAAGTGACTACCATTGATGAAAACATTGTTCAAGTGACTGTCACAGTGTAGAGTTTTGTCCAAGTCACTGGAATTGACAATAGAGTTGGCCAAGTGACTGGCGTTGAGAGTAAGTTTTTCTGAGAGACAGACCAAGACTAGGGGCTTGTCCAAGTGACTGGCATTGAGAATGACATTATCCAAGTGAACTGTAGAGAGCAGGGTCTTCTACAAGTGACTGAAATTGAGAATAAGGTTGTCCTATTGACAGTGATCGAGAATAAGGTTAGTCAAGTGACTGTGAGAGATTAGGGTCTTGGCCAAGTAACTGACATTGAGAATGAAGTTGTCTGAGTGACTGATAGAGAGTAGGGGCTTTTGCAAGTGACTGGCATTGAGAATAAGGTTGGCCAATTGATTGTCAGATACTATGGTCTTGTCTCAGTGACCCGCGTTGACAATATAGTTGTCCGAGTGACTATCTATGAGAAAAAGGTTGGTCAAGTGATTAGCATTGAAAATAAAGTTGTGTAAATGACCAGCTGAGAGACAGGGTTTGTCCATGTGACCAGGATAGGCTGTGGCTTTTCCATGAGACTGGCACAGAACAGGGTGTTCTTCTATTGACTGACATGGAGAATAAGGTTTTATAAATGACTACCATTGAGAAAAATACTGCTCAAGAAACAGTTCAAGTGACTGTCAGAGTGTGGCGTCTTGTCCAAGTCACTGGCATTGAGAATGACATTATCCAAGTGAGCTGTTGAGAGCAGGATCTTGTCCAAGTAACTGAAATTGAGAATAAAGTTGTCCTATTAAGAGGGATTTGAATCAGGTTGGTCACATGACTGTAAGAGAGCAGGGGCTTGTCCAAGTAATTGATATTGAGAATAAAGTTATCTGAGTGACTGATAGAGAGTAGGGTTGTCCAAGAGATTGGCATTTAGAATAAAGTTGCCTGATTGACTTAGAGAAAGTATGGGCATTTCCAAGTGATTGTCATTGAGAATAAGATTGTCCAAGTGACAGGGATTGAGAATAAGTTTAGTCGAGTGACTGTGAGAGAGCAGGGTCTTGTCCATGTGACTGGCATTTGGAATAAGGTTGTCCAAGTCACTGGAATTGGATTAAGGTTGTTCACGTGACTAGCATTGAGAATAAGGTTGTCCAAGGTACAGCCATTGAGAATAAATTTGGTCAGAGAGCAGGGTCTTGTCCATGTGACTGGCATTGAGAATAAAGTTGTCCAAGTGAATGAGAGAGAGCAGGTGCTTGTCACATTAACTGGCATTGAGAATAAGCTTGTCTAAGTCACTGGTGCAGCCACAGTGGAGAACAGTATCGTGTTTCCTCAAAAAACTAAAAATGGAACTCCCATTTGACCCAGTAATCCCACTCTTAGGAATATATCCTAACAAAATAGAAACACCAATTAGAAAGGATTTATGCACCCCTATGTTCATAGCAGCATAATTTACAATAGCTACCATTTGGAAACAGCCTAGGTGCCCGTCAGCAGATGAGTGGATGAGAGTAGGGTCTTTTCTAAGTGACTGGCATTGGTACATCTTGCAAAAAAATGAAACTGGACTACCAACTTACACCAAATACAAAAATAAACTCAAAATGGATACAGGACTTAAACATTAGAAGGGAAACCATAAAAATACTAGAGGAATCCACAGGCAGCACAATCTCAGACATATGCCGAAAGAACTTCTTCACTGATACTGCTCCAAAGGCAATGGAAGCTAAAGAGAAAATGAACAAATGGGACAACATCAAAATAAAAAGCTTTTGCACAGCAAAAGAAACCATCAACAAAACAACAAGAAAGACCACATATTTGCAAATATTATCACTGATAAAGTTTAATCTCCAACATCTACAGCCAACTAATACAACTTAATAAAAGGAAGATAAACGATCCAATATAAAAAAATGGGCAACGGACCTAAATAGAACCTTTTGAAAGACAACAGAAGGAAGGCCAAGAGACACATGAAAACATGTTCAAAGTCACTAATTGTCCGAGAGATGCAAATCAAAACGATAATGTGATACCATCTTACACTGGTCAGAATGGCAATCATCAACAAATCAACAAACGACAAGTGTTGGCGAGGATGCGGAGAAAAAGGAACCCTAGTGCACTGTTGGTGGGAATGCAGACTGGTGCAGCCACTGTGGAGAACAGTATGGAGTTTCCTCAAAAAACTAAAAATGGATCTCCCATTGACCCAGCAATCCCACTCTTAGGAATTTATCCTAAGAAATCACAAATACCAATCAGAAAGGATATATGCACCCCTATGTTCATAGCAGCACAATTTACAATAGCTGCAATTTGGAAACAGCCTAGGTGCCCATCAGCAGATGAGTGGATCAGAAAACTGTGGTCCATCTACACAATGGAATTCTATGCTGCCATTAAAAAGAAGGAATTCTCACCATTTGCAGCAACCTGGTTAGAACTGGAGAGCCTTATGCTAAGTGAAATAAGCCAGTCAATGAGGGAGAAGCATCACATGATCTCACTCATTTGTGGATAATAAAGAACATTGTAAGCTGGTGAACAAAAAGATAGATACAGAGGCAATAAAGCATCAAACAGACAGTCAAATTACAGCAGGAAGATTAAGATTAGGTGAGGTAGATAAGAGATCAATCAAAGGACTTGTATGCAGGCATATAGGCATAACCAATGAACATAGACACTGGGGGGTTGGGGTATGCCTGGGAAGGAAGGGGGCCAATGGGGATATATGTATAAAAAATTAATTAAAAAAAAATAAAATAAAAAATAAAAAATAAAAATACTATAGTACATCTACACAATGGAATTCTACGCAGCCATAAAAAAGCAGTAATTCTTACCATTGGCAGCAGCCTGGATGGAATTGGAGAGCCTTATGCTCAGTGAAATAAGCCAGTCAGTGAAGGAGAAACACCACATGATCTCACTCGTGGATAATAAAGAAAATTATAAAGTGATGAACAAAAGGATAGACACAGAAGCAGTAAAGCATCAAATAGACTGTCACATGACAGCGGGAAGGTCAGGGAGAGGTGGGGTAGATAGATAAGAGACCCACCAAAGGACTGTATGCAGGCATATAAGCACAACCAATGGACACAGACACTGGGGGGTTGGGGTATGCCTGGGATGGGGGTTGGGGGTATAGCGGAGATATGTATACATGTAACACAATAAAATAAAAAAAAAGTTTTGGTTGGGATCACAGAATTAATCCCTTTTTTAAAAAAAAAATTAGACCAATAAACATCATATTTTGAATTCCTAATTAGAGAAATTTTATTTTATTTTCTCCTATTTTATTTGAATCTTGAACTTTTAAAGCTACCAAGTCAAATATTTAGCAGTTCCTAGATTAATAACACAAAATACAAGACATACTTTTTCATGCCAAGAAAGGAGACTTTAAATTAGCATACTGGGAGAGTGGGCTTTCATACTGGATCCTCATGTGTCTCTCCCTTCCCCCACATCCTGCTTACTTCAGGGGAAAGCATCAGTAACAGATCTGACTGAATTTCTTTTCATGCTTAAAAGATAAACACAGGTCTTAAATGTTTTCTTTCTTTTTCGCTTTCCGAAGTAATAACCAGCACCCAATTTGGCCAAGATTTGCATTTTCCTGGAGTTTTTCATTAAATTTTAAATGAAATCTTAAGTAATCTCATTGCAGGAGAGCAGAGAGCCTTGCCCTCTCCTGCCACCTTTGAATTTCTCCGCACCAGAGGCGGTTTCAGCAGTGGAGTTTCACTTATTACAGATTTTAGATTCCAAATGCAAACTAAGATTTTAATTTGAACAAGAAACCACATTATTTAGGCATGCAAACAAAAAGTCTATAATAAAGTTTACTTTATATTTATCACCTAATTCTTCCCCATTAGCCTGGCTGCAAAAGACGTTCCCACCCTACTTACAGATCGCGACTCTGCAGTTAGTCCGTGGGCTTTGCGTGTGTTGAATTCCTTCACCTTTTCCCTGGTGAATTTTCCCTCCTTTGCTCTTAGACGAAAAATACCTTCTCCTCCAGACGTCCCGCAGTCAGGTTCCAGATGGCAGGAAACCCTTTCCATGTCCCCTGTTGGGCGACAGATGTAGTTCAGGGTTCCCATTCAGGGTTCGGGTTCTGGAGGAGGCCACACGCAAATGAAAAGAGAGACTGGAAAAGCATCGATTTGGCGATATTGGGGAGCCAGGCGGGAGCCTTCCCCTAGTGGAAAGGACTACCTCTTGCTCTAGCTTTTTTCTCCCTTTTATTAAGGCTTTGGGACACAACCCTTAGCTTTTAGGCAGGAAATTAACATGAAACAAACAGGTAAAGGCAGCTACAGCTAACAAAGATTCAGCTAAACAATGAGTGATTAGCTCTGACCTTTCAGAGCAATTAAGGTTGACCAGCCTTCTGGTCTCCTGTTCACATCTTTCTATGAGTGAGACCATGTTTGGTTTCCTGCATGTCCATGTGACTGGCTTTGAAACTAAGGTTGTCCAAATTACAGGGATTGAGACTATGGTTGTGCAAGTGACTGAGAGAGCAGTGGCTTTTCCAAGTTATGGGCTTTGAGATTAAGGTTTTTCAGGTGCCTCTCATTGAGAATAAGGCTGTCAGAATGTCTGGCATTGAGAATAAGGTTGTCCAAGTCACTGCCCTGACGAGGTAGGATGTCCAACTGACTGGCATTGGGAATAAGGTTGTCCAATTGACTGAGGGAAAGCAGGGGCTTGTCCACGTGACTGGCTTTGAGAATAATGTTGTCCAACCAATGGCATTGAGAGGAATGTTATCCAAGTAACTGTGAGAGAGCAGGGTGTTGTCCATGGGACTGGCATTGAGAATATGGTTCTCCAAGATACTGTCAGAGAGCAGGGGCTTGTCCAAGTGACTGGCTTTGGGAATAAGGTAGTGAAGGAACCAGCATTGAGAATAAGGTTGTCCCAGCAACTGTCAGAGAGCAGAAGTTTGTCCAAGTGACTGTATTTAAGAACAATGTTGTCCAACGAACATGCATTGAGAATATGGTTGTGCAAGTAATTGTGAGAGTATGGGCTTGTCCAAGTTACAGGCTTTGCGAATAAAATTGTCCAAATGACTGTCAGCAGGGTCTTGTCCATGTGACAGATTTTGGGAATAAGGTTGTCCTAGTGTCTGTAGGAGAGCAGAGGCTTGTCCAAGTGACTGGCTCTGAGAAAAAGCCTGTCCAAACTCTAGGCATTGAGAATAACGTTGTCCAAGTGATTGTGAGAGAGCCAGATCTTCTCCAAGTGACTGGCATTGAAAGGAAGGTTATCCATGTGACTGTCATAAAAAGAAGATTGTCAGATTGATTGGCATTGACAATATGATTTTCCAAGATACTGTCAGAGAGCAGTGCTTTGTCCAAGTGACAGGTTTTGAGAATATGATAGTACAAGAACCAGCATTGAGAATAAGGTAGTTCCAAGCGACGGTGAGAGAGCAGAAGCTTGTCAAAGTGACTGTCTTTGAGAATAAGGTTGTCCAACTTACAGGCATTGAGAATGTAGTTTGCAAATGACTGTGAGAGAACAGGGGCTTGTCCAAGTTAATGGCTTTGAGAATAAAATTGTTCAAGTAACTGTCAGACAGCAGAGGCTTTTCCACATAACTGTGTTTGAGAATAAGGTTGTCCTAGTAGACTGTTAGAGAGTAGGGTCTTGTCCAAGTGACTGGCATTGAAAATAAGGTTGTCCAAGTGACTGTCAGAAAGCAGGTCATTACTCTGGCAATAGAGTAAGTTTGGCCAAGTGACTGAGAGAAAGCAGGGTCTTGTCCATGTGACTGGCATTGAGAAGCAGTTTCTCCTAGTGACCATCATTGTGAATAAGGTTATCCAAGTGACTGACATTGAGAAAAGTATTGTACACGTCATTTGCTTTGAGTATATGGATATCCAAGTGATTATCAGAGACCAGGGGATTGTCCAAGATACTTGAATAGAGAATAACATTGTCCACATGACTTTCCTTGAGAATAAGGTTGTCCAAGTTACAGGCATTGAGAATGTGGTTGTGCTAGTGACTGTGAGAGAGCAGAGGCCTGTACAAGTAACTGGCTCTGAGAATAAGGATGTTCAAGTGACTTTCATTTAGTATATGGTTGTCCAAGTTACTATCAGAGATCAAGGGCTTGTAAAAGTCACTGGCATTGAGAATAAGCTTGTCCAATTGACTGACATTGAGAATATGGTTGTCCAAGTGACTGTCAGACAGCAGAGGCTTGTCCAAGTGTCTGGCTCTGAGAATAAGCTTGTCCAAATTACAGGCATTGAGAATAACGTTGTCCAAGTGACTGTGAGAGTGAAGGGGCTAGGCCAAGTGACTGGCTTTGAGAATAAGAATGTCCAAGTGATTTGAATTGAGAATATGGTTGTCCTAGTGACTGTCAGAGAGCAGGGTCTTGTCCATGTGTTGGTCATTGAGAATAAGGTTGTCTAAGTGACTGGCACTGAGAATCTGATTGTCCAAGTGACTATCAGAGACCAGGGGCTTATGCAAGTGACTGGCATTGAGAATATCATTGTGCCAGTAACTGGCACTGAGAATCTGATTGTCCAAGTGACTGTCAGAGACCAGAGGCTTTCCAAGTGACTGGCTCTAAGAATAAGCTTGTCCAAATTACAGGCATTTAGAATAAGGTTGTCCAGATCACAGTGAGAGATCAGGGTCTTGTCCAAGTGACTAGAATGGAGAAGAAGGTTGTCCATGTGACTGTCATTGAGAATAGGTTGTCAAAGTGATTGGCATTGAGAATAAGATTCTCTAAGATATGTTAGAGCGTAGGGTCCTGTCCATGTTCCTGGCATTGAGAATATTGTTGTTTAGTTGAGTGTCAGAGAGCAGGGGCTTGAACAAGTGAGTGGAATTGAGAATAAAGTTGACCAAGTGACTGTCAGAGAGCAGGATAGTGTTCAAGTGTTTGGAATTGGGGATAAGGTTATCAAAGTCTCTAGCATTGAAAATAAGATTGTTCAAATCACTGGCATGGAGACAAAAAATGTCCAAGTGACTGGCATTGGGAATAAGGTTTTTCAAGTGACTGTGAAAGAAGGGGATTGACCTAGTGACTGGCTTTGAGAATAAGATAGTTTAAATGATTACCATTGAGAATAAGGTTGTCAAAGTAACTGGCATTGAAAGGTAGATTGTCCAAATGACTGCCATTGGGAAAAGAGTTGCCAAGTCATTGGCTTTGAATATATAGTTGTCCAAGTGACTATAATAGATCAAGGGCTTGTCCGAGTGACTTGCAGAGAGCAAGGGCTTGTCCAAGTGACTTCCATTGGGAATAAGGTTGTTCAAATGACTTCCATTGAGAAAAGTGTTGTCCAACTGATAGGCATTGAGTATTTGGTTTCCCACGTAACTGTGAGAGAGCAGGGACTTGTGTAAGTGACTGGCTTTGAGAATAATGTTGGCCAAGTGACTGTGGTTTTGTCCAAATGACTGGTATTCATAAAAATGTTGTCCATGAGACTGTCATTGAGAATAAGGTTGTCAAACTGACTGACATTGAGAATATGGTTCTCCAAGATACTGTCAGAGAGCAGGGGCTTGTCCAAGTGACAGGCTTTGAGAATATGGTAGTGAAAGTTCCAGCATTGAGAAGAAGGTAGTCCAAGTGACTGTGAGAGAGCAGAAGCTTGTCCAAGTGACTGTCTGAGTATAAAGTTACCCAACTGATAGGCATTGAGAATAAGGTTTTTCAAGTGACTCTCAGAGACCAGGGTCTTGTCCATGTGATTGCCATTTAGAATATGGATGTCCCAATGCCTGAGAGAATCAGGGATTTGTACAAGTCTCTGTCATTGGGAATAAGGTTGCCCAAGTGTCTGGCATTGAGAATAAGGTTATCCCAGTCACTGGCATGGAAAAAGAAAGATGTCCAAGTGACTTCCATTGAAAAGAAGGTTGTCAAACTGACTGGCACTGAGAATAAGGATGTCCAAGCGACTGTCAGAGAGCAGGTCTTTCCATGTGACTGGCAATGAGAGGTAGGTTATCCAGGTGATATAGATAGAACGCGGTCTTGTCTATTTGTCTAGCATTGACAAGAAGTTTCTCCAATTGTCTCATTGAGAATAAGGTTGTCAAAGTGACTCTCCTTTTGAATAAGGTTGTTGATGTCACTGTCAATGAAAGGAAGGTTGTTTAAGTAATTTCCATTGAGAAAAGGGTTGTGCAAGTCATTGGCTTTGAGTATATGTTTAACCAAGTGTCTGTTAGAGAGCAAGGTCTGGTCCAAGTGACTGGATTTGAGAATACGGTAGTGCAAGTTCCAGCATTGAGAATAAGGTAGTACAACTGACTGTGAGAGAGCAGAAGCTTGTCTAAGTGACTGTCTTTGACAATAAAGTTGTCCAACTGACAGGTATTGAGAATATGCTTGTACAAGTGACTGTGAGAGCATGGACTTAATCAAGTTACAGGTTTTGAGGGTAAGGTTGTTCACACAACTGTCAGAGAGCAGGGTCTTGTCCACATAACTGGCATTTAGAATAAGGAGGTCCAAGTAACTGAGAGAGATTAGGGGCTTGTCCAATTTACTGCCATTGAGAATAAGGTTGTCAAAATGTTTGGCATTGAGAATAAGGTTTGGCATGTCACTGGCATTGAAAAGAAGTTTGTCCAATCACTGCCATTGCGAAAAGGGATGGCCAAGTGAATGGCATTGAGTATATGGTTGTCTACGTGACTGTCAGAGAGCAGGGATTTGTCCAAGTTATAGGCATTGGGAATAAAGTTACCCACCTCACTGGCTTTGAGAAGAAGATTGTCCAAATTACAGGCACTGAGAATAAGGTTGTCTAAGTGACTGTCAGGGAGCAGGTCATTTCCATGTGACTAGAAATGAGAGTAAGTTTGTCCAAGAGACTGAGAGAGAGCAGGGTCTTGTCCATGTGACTGGCATTGAGATGTCCTTTCTCCAAGTGACCATAATGAGAATAAGGTTATCCATGTGACTGGCATTGAGATGTCCTTTCTCCAAGTGACCATAATGAGAATAAGGTTATCCATGTGACTGGCATTGAGAACAAGGTTTTCCATTTAACTGGAGTCGAAAGAAAGGTTGTCCAAGTGACTAGCATTGAGAAAATGGTTGTCCACGTCATTCGCTTTGAGTGTACAGTTGTCCAAGTGACTGTCAGAGACCAGGGGCTTGTCCAAGATGTTGGAATTAAGAATAACATTCTCCAGGAGACTTTGATTCAGAATAAGGTTATCCAAGTTACATGAATTCAGAATATGCTTGTGCAAGTGACTGTGAGAGAGCAGAGGGCTGTACAATTACTGGCTCTCAGAATAAGGATGTTCAAGAAATGGTCATTGATAATAAGGTTGTCCAAGTGAGTACCATTGAGAAAGTGTTGTCCAAGTCATTGCCTTTAGTATATGGTTGTCCAAGTGACTGTCAGAGAGAAGGGGCTTGTCCAAGTGACTGGCTTTGAGAATAATGTTGTCCAAGTCAGTGTCATTGAGAGGAATGTTGTCCAAGTGACTGCCATTGAGAAAAAGGTTGTCCAAGTTACAGGCATTGAGAATAAGTTTGTCTAAGTGACTTTCAGAGAGCAGAGTCTTGTCCATGTGATTGGCATTGAGAATACGGTTTTCCATTTCACAGACATGGAAAGGAAGGTTGTCCAAGTGTCTTGTCTTTGAGAAAAGGGTTGTCCAATAATTGGCTTTGAGAATAAGTTTTTCCAAGTGACTGGCATTGAAAATAAGGTTCTCGAAGTGACTGAGAGAGAGGAGGGGCCGGTCCAAGTTCCTGATCTTGAGAATAAAGTTGTCCAAGTCACTGGAGTGGAGAATAATATTGTCCAAGTCACTGGCTTTGAGAATAAGCTTGTCCAAGTGACTGACATTGAGAATATGGTTGTCCAAGTGGATGTAGGAGAACAGAGGCTTATCCAAGTGACTGGCTCTGAGAATAAGCTTGGCCAAACTACAGGCATTGAGAATAACATGGTCTAAGTGACTGTGACTGATCCTAGTCTTGTCCAACAGACTGGTTTTGAGAAGAATGTTGTACATGTGACTGTCATTGATGATAAGGTTGTCAAACTGACTCGCTTTTAGAATATGGTTCTCCAACATATTGTCAGAGAGCAGGGGATTATCCAAGTTACTAGGTTTGCGAATAAGGTTGTCCAATGAGTGTCAGAGAGCAAGGTCTTGGTAATTGGGCTGCCATTTACAATAAGGATGTCCAAGTGACTGAGAGAGATTAGGGGCCTGTCCAAGTTACTGCCATTGAAAACAAGGTTGTACAAGTGACCGGAATTGAGAATAAGGTTATCCTAGTGACTGTGAGAGAGCAGGGGCTTGTTCAAGTTACAGGCATTGAGAATAAGGTTGTCCAAATTACAGGCATTGAGAATATATTTGTGCAAGGGATTGTGAGA
The DNA here is from genome assembly GCA_004026805.1 of Lasiurus borealis. Classification (NCBI taxonomy): domain Eukaryota; kingdom Metazoa; phylum Chordata; class Mammalia; order Chiroptera; family Vespertilionidae; genus Lasiurus; species Lasiurus borealis. Next base: position 43,449 of record PVJN01006981.1, read on the forward strand.
GAGCCGTGGCCTATCCAAGTAACTGCTTTGAGAATAAGGTTGTCAAAGTGTCTGGCATTGAGAATAATGTAGTTAAAATCACTGTCCAGGAGATGAAGGATGTCCAAGTGACGGGCTTTGAAAATAAGGTTTTCCATGTCACTGGTATAGAAACTAAGGTTTTCCAAGGGACTGCCATTGATAAAAGGGTTGTCCAAATGATTGACATTGAGTATATGGTTGTCCAAGTTACTATCGGAGAGCAGAGGCTTGTGGAAGTGAGTGGCTTTGAGAACAAGGTTGTACAAGTGACTGTGAGAGAGCAGCAGTCTGTACAATTTACTGGCTTTGAAAAAAAGGATGTTCAAGTGACTTTCATCGAGAATAATGTTATCAAAGTAACTGGCATTGGAATTAGGTTATCCATGTCACTGGCATTGAAAGAAAGTTTGTTCAACAGACTGGTGTTGAGTATATGGTTATCCAAGTGACTGTCTTTAAGAATAAGATTGTCTACATAACTGCCATTGAGAATAAGGTTGTACAAGAACTGGAAATGTGAGTAACGTTATCCTAGTGACTGTCAGCATGGTCTTGTCCATATGACTGACTTTGAGAATACAGTTGTCTGGGTGACTAGTTTGTCCAAGTGACTGAATTGAGTATGGTCTTGTCCAGTGTCTGGCTGTCAGAATGACATTCTCCAAATGACTGGAATATAGCAGTGTCTTCTCCAAAAGGCTGGCATTGAGAATCAGGTTGTCCAAATGAATGTCAGAGATATGGGGTATATTCAAGTGACTGTCAGAGAGCAGGGCCTTTTCCAAGTCACCGCCATTGAGAATAAGGTTGTCCAAGTCACTACAAGAGAGCAAGGGCTTGTCCAAGTCACTGGCATTGAGAGTAAGGTTGTCCATGTGACTGTCACTGAGAATAAGGTTGTCAAAGTGACTGTGATTAAGAATAAGGTACTCCAAGTCTCTGTCAGAGAGTAGGGTTTATTCAAGTGACTTTCTTTAAGAATAAGGTTGTCTAAGTAACAGGCCTTGAGAATAAATTGTCCAAGTGACTGCTAGAGAGCAGGGGCTTGTACAAGTTACTGGCATTGAGAATAACGTTATACAAGTGACTGGCATTGAGAATACGGTTTTCCAAATGATTGTCAAAAAGTAGGGGCTGAAGATTAAAGTTAGGTGAGGTAGATAAAAGATCAATCAAAGGACTTGCATGAAAGCATATAAGCATAACCAATGAACATAGACACTGGGGGGTTGGGGTATGCCTAGGAGGGAGGGTGGACAATGGGGAGATATGTATAAAAAATTAATAAAAATAAATAAATAAATAAAGTATAGAGCCAAAAAGAAAAAAAAAATAGAGTAAAGAAAAAAAAAAAAAGCAGGGGCTTGTCCACATGACCAGAATAGAGAATAAGTTTGTCAAAGAAACAGCAGAGGGCTGAGGCTTGTCCATGAGACTGGCACAGAGCTGGGTGTTCTGCAATTGACTGGCATGGAGCATAAGATTTTCCAAGTGACTTCCATTGAGGAAAATATTGTTCAAGTGATTATCACAGTGCACGGTCTTGTCCAAGTGACAGACAGGCATTTAGAAAAAAATGTCAAAGTGACAGTGAGAAAGCAGGGGCTTATCCAAGTCATAGGCATTGAGAATAAGGTTATCCAAGTGACTGTCAGAGATCAGGGTCTTGTCCATGTGTCTGGCTTTCATAATAACCTTCTCCAAGTGACTGGAATACAGCAGGGTCTTCTCCAAAAGGCTGACATTGAGAATCAAGTTGTCCAAATGAATGTCAGAGATATGGTGTATAGTCAAGTGACTGTCAGAGAGCAAGTTCTTTTCCAAGTCACCATCATTGAGAATAAGGTTGTCCAAGTGACTGTCAGAGAGCAGGGTCTTGTACAAATGACAGGCATTGAGAAAACTGTTGTCTGAGTGACTAGTATTGAGAATAAGTTGTCCAAGAGACTGGCATTGATAATGGTTTTGTCCAAGTGACTGGGATTGAGAATATCATTCTCCAAGTGACTGGAAGAGAGCAAGGTCTTCTCAAAGACTGGCATTGAATATCAGGTTGTCCGAATGGAAGTCAGAGATATGAGGTATATCCTAGTGACTGTCAGAAAGCAGGGCCTAGTGAAAGTCACTGACCCAGAGAATAAGGTTGTTGAAGGGACAGGCATTGAGAATAAGATTGTCCATGTGACTGGGATACAACAGGGGGTTGTCCAAGTCACTGACATTGATTATAAGGAATTCCAAGTGACTGTCATAGGGTAGGTGATTGTCCAACTGACTGGCATTGAGAACAGTCTGGTACAAGTGACTGGCAATGATAATGACGTTGTCCAGGTAAATTGCTTAGAGCGGGGGCTTGTTCAAGTTATTGGAATTGAGAATAAGGTTGTCCCAGCGACTGTCAGAAACCAGGGTCTTGTACCAGTTACCAGCATTGAGAATAAGGTTGTCAAAATGACTGTCATTGAGAATAAGGTTGTTCAAGTGACTGGCTGAGAGAAGGGGCTAGTCCACATGTCCAGCATTGAGAATAAGTTTGTCCAAGTGAAGGGCAGAGGGCTGAGGCTTATCCATGAGACTGGCATAGAGCAGGGTGTTCTGCAACTGAGTGTCATGGAGAATAAGGTTGTCCAAGTGAATGGAATTTTAGAATAAGTTTGTCTAATGACTGTCAGAGATAAGGGTTTTGTTCAAATGAAAGGCATGAAAATATGGTTATTGAACCTTATATCTGGTTGTCCGAATGGAAGTCACAGAGATGGGTTATATCCAAGTGACTGTCAGAAAGCAGCATCTTGTCCAAGTCACTGTCATTTGTGAATAAAGTTGTCCTAGTCACAGGGATTGAGAATAAGATTGTCCAAGTGATTGTGAGTCAGCAGGGAGTTGTCCAACTCACTGGCATTGAGTAATAGGTTTTCCTAGTGACTGTCAGAGGATAGGTGCTTGTCCGAGAGACTGGCATTGAGAATGACGTTGTCCAAGTAATTGCTGACAGCAAGAGCTTGTCCAAGTTATTGGAATTGAGAATAAGATTTTTCAAGTGACTGTCAGAGACCCTAGTCTTGTACCAGTGACTGGCTTTAAGAATATGTTTGTCCCAGGGACGTCTTTGAGAATAAGGTTGTCCAAACAACTATGATTGATAATAAATTTGTATGAAAGACTCACAGAGAGTAGGGGCTTGTCCAACTGATAGGCACTGAGAAAGGTCTGGTCCAAGTGACAGGCATTGAGAATATGGTTGTGCAAGTGACTGTGTAAGATCCAGGGCTTGTCCAATTAACTGGCTTTGAGACTAAGAGTGTGCAAATGACTGGGAGAGAAGAGTGCATTGTCCAAGTGAATGGCACAGGGAAGAGTCTTTATTTTTTTTATATATTTTTATTTATTTATTTTTATTTTTTCCCTATTGCCCTCCCCACCCCCCAGTACATGCCCTCACCGGTCTCCCTCCTCCCCATTGCTCTGTATCCACTGGCTTTGCATACAAGTCCTTCAGTTGATCTCCTACAGCCACCCACCCCCCTTCACCTTTTCTGCCTTCCCACTCTAGCAAGACATTCTGTTCATTGCTTCTTTGCCTCTGCATATACTTCCCCCCCACACCCCCTTATTCTTGTCTCTAAAAACATCTTAGCCCTGTAAGCTAGAAATAAACTCACAAGAGCAAAAAAAAAAAATGTTTCAGTCCCAATTTCAATGTTGATAGCTTTGAGTTCCAGTTTCAATGTCAAACAGTTCCTTATGTGTACATGTCATCAATGGTATCTGCATGGTGGACAAATGGTGGCAATGTCGGTCCGACCCTCTCTGGTGTGGTCCTGGGCATCCTGTAGCGATGCACAGCTGCTGACTGCTCGCATGGCAAGGCGTCATCAGCGTCTTCCCTCTCTGGACTGTTTCTCCTCTGGCCTTCATGGTGGGCGCAGATCTGTCAGTTCCTCTCTGTTGCAGGAGTCCACTTGGTCTTGGAGTTGTTTTCTGAAAGTATGTAAACACATTCTCGACCAAAAGTTAATAAAGGAATCTTTTCTACAAAATTGACTTGGGGTCTTTTTTATTTTTACCTCCCCCCTTTTCCTTTGGCTAATTTTGACACCATGTGTGTTTTTCATGGGTGTCTTGTTGTTAGTATTACAAATGAAAATTAATTTTCTAAAGTGAAAATTTTCTAGATGCAATTTACTTATCAGATATTTTTTCTTACATGATATTTTCCTACTCCTCTCCCCTTTTTTTGATTAAGGGGAATTTAGTAAATTTTTTAAATGTAATATTGATAACTTTAAATTTTTATTTTTTGCACACAAATATGTCTGTTTTATGTTAATTGCATATTAAGCAATTTTACAATGAGATGAGCTATCAATAGAAATTTTAATTAATACTTAGAAACAGCTTTTTGTCCGGTACACTTAAATTTTTGTGGGTGTTCACTTATTTCAATTCACCCAATTTAAATTATTCTGAAAGCTTGATAACTCTTTTACATCAAATTTAATACTCTACCAACAATCTTAGATTGCCCTGTATATATTAGTGGAAAGGTTTATTTGCATTCTTGAGTAGGCACTGAGCATTCCGACTGCCAGGCTGAATTTAGATATAGGGCAGCTGCTGTCAGCATCTTTCTGTCGGTTACCTGATACCTGATCTGAACTGGGCCACGTCTCTGTTACCTATGTCCCAATCTGTACTGGGAAGCGAGGTAGCCATGGGGGCAGGAGACTTCCCTCATAAGAGGTGAAGGATCAGACCCCCGCAACATTGAGGGGGTAAGGGTCTGTGCCCTACCTCTATTGACCCTGAGTTCTCTTCTGATGGCCCCTCTGTGACTGTGCCTGTCTTAGGTCATTCCTTCCCTGAGGAATCTTACCCGTCTCTGGCTAACCTGTCATCCTCCAGGGCCAAGCAGACTGCTATGATGTTCAGTTCTGTCTCCAGGTAGCCTATGCCCTTTTGGCCTCCACGACCGCACCTGCCTGGGGAAAAGTTTTTTTAAAATGACTGGCATTGAAAATGATACTGTCCAAGTTGTTGGAAGACACCAGAGTCTTTTCCAAGTGACTAGCGTTCAGTATATACTTGGCCACTTAAAGGCATTGAGAATAAGGTTGTCCAAGCAACCATAAGAGAACAGGAAATTGTGCAAGTGACTCTCTTGAGAATACGGTTGTCCAAGTGAGAGGCATTGAAAATATGGTTGTGCAAGTGACTGTGAAAGAGCAGGGGCTTGTCAAATTCACTGGCATTGAGAATAAAGTTTTCCAAGTGACAGTCAGAGAGCAAGTGGTTGTCCAAGTGATTGGCATTAAAAATAAGGATGTCCAAATGACTGAGAGAGAACAGTGCATTTTCCAAGTGAATGGCATAGGGAAGAGTCTTGTTCAAGTGACTGGCATTGAGAATGATATTGTCCAACTGATTGGAAGATTGCAGTCTTTTCAAAGTGACTGGCATTGAGGATAAGGTTGACCACTTACACGCATTGAGAATAAGATTGTCCAAACAACTGTGTGAGAGCAGGAGCTTGTGCAAGTGACTGTCTTTGAGAATAAGATTGTCCAAGTGACAGACATTGATAATATGGTTGTGCATGTGACTGTGGGAGAGCAGGGACTTGTACAAGTTATTGGCTTTGAGAATAAGGTTTTCCAATTGACTGTCAGACAGGAGAGTCTTGTCCAAGTCACAGGCATTGAAAATTAGGTTTTCCAATTGATTGTCAGATAGCAGAGTCTTGTCCAGGTCACAGGCATTGAGAATAAGGTTGTCTAAGTGACTGTCAGAGAACAGGTGGTTGTCCAAGTCGCAGGCATTGAGAATAAGGTTGTCCAAATGACTGAGAGAGAACAGTGCATTGTCCAAGTGAATGGCATAGAAAAGAGTCTTGTTCAAGTGACTGGTTTTGAAAATGGTATTGTCCAAGTGATTGCAAGAGAGCAGAGTCTTTTCCAAGTGACTGGCATTCAGTATAAAGTTGACCACCCACAGGCATTAAGTATAAGGTTGTCCAAGCGACTGTCCTTGAGAATAACATTGTCCATGTGACAGGCATTGAGAATATGATTGTGTAAGTGACTGAAAGATCAAGGCCTTGTCCAAATGACTGGCTTTGAAAACAAGGTTCTCCAATTCACTGGAAGAGAGCTGGGTCTTTTCTAAAAGTCTGGCATTGAGTATCAGGTAGTCAGCATGGAAGTCAGAGATATGGGGTATATCCATGTGACTGTCAGAAAGCAAGGCCTTGTCCAAGTCACTGGCATTGAGAATAAGGTTGTCCAGGTGACAGGCATTGAGAATATACTTGTACAAGTGACTGACACTGAGAATAAGGTGGTCAGAGTGACTGACTGAGAATAAGGTACTCCAAGTCACTGTCAGGGTGCTGAGTTTTATTCAAGTAACTTTCTTTAAGAATACAGTTGTCCAAGTAAGAGGCCTAAAGAATAAGGTTGTCCTAGTCACTGTGAGGGAGCAGGGGCTTTTACAAGTTACTGGCATTGAGAATAAGATTGCCAAGTGAGTGGCAGAGAGACCAGGCTTGTCCAACTGACTGCTTTTGAGAATAATATTGTCCAAGTGGCAGGCATTGAGAATATTGTTGTGCAAGGGATTGGGAGAGAGCAGGGGGTTGTCAAGTTACTGGCTTTGAGAATAAGGTGGTCCAAGTGCCTGGCATTGAGAATAACGTTCTCCAAGTGACTGGAAGAGAGCAGGGTTTTCTCTAAAAGGCTGGCATTGAATATCAGGTTTTGGAATGGAAGTCAGAGATATGGGGTATATCCAAGTGACTGTCGGAAAGAAGGGCCTTGTCCAAGTCACTGTCATTGAGGATAAGTTTGTCCAAGTGATTAGCATTGAGAATGCTGTTGTCCAAGTGAATTGCTGAGAGAAGGTGCTTGTCCACGGTATTGGAATTGAGAATAAGTTTGCCTAAGTGAATGTCAGAAACCAGGTTCAGTGAAGGGTATTTGGAATAAGGTTGTCTGAGTGACTTTTTTAAAAAGTAAGGTTGTCCAAGGGACTGTCTTTGATAATAAGGTTGTCCAAGCGACTGTCTTTGAGAATAAGGATGTTCAAGTGAATGGCATTGACAATATGGTTGTGCAAGTGACTGTGAAAGAGCAGAGGCTTGTCAGGGCACTTGCTTTGAGAATAAGGTTGTCCAAGCGCCTGGCACTGAGAATAACGTTCTCCAAGTGACTAGAAGAGAGAAGTGTCTTCTCCAAAACACTGGCATTAAAAATCAGGTTGTTCAAATGGAAGTCAGAGATATGGGGTATATCCAAGTAACTGTCAGAAAGCAGAGCCTTGTCCAAGTCACCATCATTGAGAATAAGATTGTCCAAGTGACCGGAATTGAGAATAAGTTTGTCCAAGTGATAGATATTGAGAATAAGTTTGTCCGAGAGACTGTCAGAGAGCAGGGTCTAGTCCATCTGACAGGCATTGAGAATAGGGTTGTCTAAGTGATGGGCATTGAGAAAAAGGTTTTTCCTTTCAGGCAAATGGAAATGAAAAAAAAAAAAGCTGGGATATCAATACTTATATCTGACAAATTAGATCTCCAAGTGAAGGACATGACAAGAGATAAGGAAGGCCACTTAATAATACTAAAGGGAGCAATTCTACCAGGACAAATAACTCTGGTAAACATACACACACCGAATACATAAAAAACACTCTTGGAGGATATCTAGGGAGAGATTGTCAGCAATACAATCAGAGTAGGAGACTTTAATATAGCACTATCACCATTGGACAAATCCTCTAAACAAAAAATCAGCAAAGAGCCGTAACCGGTTTCACTCAGTGGATAGAGCATCGGTCTGTGGACTGAAAGGTCCCAGGTTCGATTCTGGTCAAGGGCATGAACCTTGGTTGCAGGCAGCTGTACAGGATGTGTGCAAGAGGCAGCTGATCGATGTCTCTCTTTCATCGATGTTTCTAATTCTCTATCCCTCTCCCTTCCTCTCTGTAGAAAATCAATAAAATATATTTTTAAAAATCAGCAAAAAAAAAAAATCAATCTTTTTTTTTTTTAATATATTTTATTGGTTTTTTACAGAGAGGAAGGGAGAGAGCTAGAAATTCAGAAACATCAATGAGAGAGAGACATCGATCAGCAGCCTCCTGCACGCCCCAGAGTGGAGATGTGCCTGCAAGCAAGGTACATGCCCCTGACTGGAATCGAACCTGAGACCTTTCAGCCCGCAAGCCGACGCTCTATCCACTGAGCCAAACCGGTCTCGACAAAAAATCAATCTTAAATGACTCAATAGACCAGATAGAATTAATTGAGATCTTAATAACATTTCACCGCACACCACAGAATACACAATCTTCTCAAGGGCACATGGGTCATTTTCAAAGATTGACCATATGTTAGGTCACAGGCAAAGGCTATTCAAAGTAAAGAAGATAGAAATTATATCAGGCATCTTCTCAGATCACAGTGGCTTAAAACTGGAAATCAACTACAATAAAAATCCGAAGAAATCAGACACATGGAGACTAGACAGCATGCTATTAAACAATGACTGGGTAACCAGAGAGATCAAGGAAGAAATAAAATACATCATGGCAACAAATTACAATGAAAACACAACAATCCAAAATCTATGGGACACAATGAAGGCAGTCTTGAGAGGGAGGTTCATAGCTCTACAAGCCTACTGGAAAAAATGAGAATAAGATTTTCCATTTCACTGGCATTGAAAGGGAGGTTGACCAAGTGACTGCCATTGATAAAAAGGTGGTCCAAGTGACAGGCATTGAGTATAAAAGGGTGTCCAAGCGACTGTCAGAGACCATGGCTTGTCCAAGTTACAGGCCTTGAAAATAAGGTTGTCCAAGTTACAGGCATTGAGAATATGGTTGTACAAGAGACTGTGAGAGACAGGAGGCCTGTACAAGTTACGGGCTTTGAGAATAGGATGTTCAAGTGATTGGCTTTGAGAATAAGGGTGGCCAGGTTACAGGTATTGTTAATAAAGTTGTCCAAGTGACTGTGAGAGAGCAGGGGCTTGTCAGAGTGACAGGCTTTGAGAATACAGTTGTCCAAGAAGCTGAAACAGGTTTGGCTCAGTAGATAAAGCATCGGCCTATGGACTGAGGAGTGCCATGTTAGATTTCCTTCAAGGACATGTACCTTGGTTACAGGTATATCCCCAACAGTGAGTGTGCAAGATGCAGCTGATCAATGTTTCTCTCTCATCCATGTTTTTAACTCTCTACCTCTCTCCTTTCTTCTCCATAAAAAATCAATAAAAATATATTTTAGGAAAAAAGATTGTCCACCAGACTGCCATTGAAAATGCGGTTGTCCTAGTGACTGTCAGAAAGCAGGGTCTTATTCATGTGACTGGAATTGAGAATAAGGTTTTCCAAATTACTGTCAGAGAGTAGATTTTTCCATGTGAGTGGCATTTAGAAGCAGTTTCTGCAAGTGAATATCCTTGAGAATAAGGTTATCAAAGTGAGTAGCATTGAGAATAAGGTTGTCCGTGTCACTGGCATTGAAGCGAATGTTGTCCAAGTAACTGTCCGAGAGCAGGGTCTGGTCCATATAACTGGCATTTAGAATAAGATTGTCCATGTGACTGAGAGAGAGCTGGACCTTGCCCAGATGACTGGCATTTAGAATAAGATTATCCAGGTAACAGGAATTGAGAATAAGCTTGTCGAAGTGACTGGCATTGAGAATAAGGTTTTCCATTTCACGAGCATTGAAAGAAAGGTGGTCCAAGTGACTGTCAGAGAGCAGGGGCTTGTCCAAGTGAATGGCTTTGAGAATAATATTTTCCAATCTGTGGCATTAAGAGGAATTTTATCCAATTAACTTCCATTGAGAAATAGGTTTTCCAAGTTACTGGCATTGAGAATAATTTTGGCCTAGTGACTTTCAGAGAGCAGGGTCTTGTCAGTGTGACTGGTATTGAGAATAAGGTTGTCCAAGTCCCTGGAACTGAGAATAAGGTTGTCCAGTGACTGTCAGAGATCAAGGGTTTGTACAAGTAATTGGCTTTGAGAAAGTGTTGTCCAAGTCATTTTCTTAAGTATATGATCATCCAAGTGACGGTCAGTGAGCAGAGGTTTTTCCAAATGACTGTCTTTGAGAATAAAGTTGTCCAAGTGAATGGCATTGAGAACAAGGTTGTCCAAGACACAGGAATTGAGAATAAGTTTATCCAAGTAACTAATAATGGGAATAAGGTTTTCCATTTCATTGGCATTAAAAGTAAGGTTGTCCAAGTGACTGGCATTGAGAAAAGTGTTGTACAAGGGATTGGCATTGAGTATATAGTTATCCAAGTGACTGTCAGGGACCAGAGGCTTGTCCAAGTTACAGGCATTGAGAATAATGTTGTCCACATGATTCGCCCTGAGATTAAGGTTGTCCAACTGCCAGGCAATGAGAATATGGTTGTGCAAGTGACTGTGAGACAGCAGAGGCCTGTACAAGTTACTGGCTTAGAGTAAGGATGTTCAAGTGACTGCCATTGAGAATAAGGCTGTCCAAGTGACTTTAATTAAGAAAATGGTTGTCAAAGTGACTGATATTGGACTAAGGTTGTCTATGTCACTGGCATTGAAAGAAAGTTTGTCTCAGTGACTAACATTGTGTATATGGTTGTCTAAGTTACTGTCAGAGATCAGAAGCTTGTCCAAGTGACTGGCTCTGAGTATAAGCTTGTCCAAATTACAGGCATTGAAAAAAATGTTGTCCAAGTGACTAGGAGAGATCAGGGTCTTGTCAAGTGATTGGCAATGAGAAGAAGGTTGTCATTTCAAAGAAGGTTGTCAAAATGACTTGCATTGAGAATATGGTTGTCCAAGATACTGTCAGACAGCAGTGGTATGTCCAAATGACTGCTTTGGGAATAACATAGTGCAGGAACCGGCATTGAGAATAAGGTAGTCCAAGAGAATGTGAGAGAGCGTAAGCTTGTCAAAGTGACTGTCTTTGAGAATAAAGTTGTCTAACTGGCAGGCATTGAGAATATGGTTGTGAAAGTGACTTGCATTGATAACAGTGTTGTGCAAGTGACTGGCATTTAGAATATTGTTTTTCAAGTGACTGTTAGAGAACAAGGATTTTTCCACATGACTGAGTTTGAGAATAAGGGTGTCCAAGTTACAAGCATTGAGGATAAGGTTGTCCAAGTGACTATGAAAGAGCAGGGGCTTGGCCAAGTGACTGTCTATGAGAATAAGATTGTCCAAGTGACTGCCAGTGAGAATAAGGTTGGGCAAGTACTGGAACTGAGAATAAGGTTGTGCTAGTGACTGTCAGAGAGCAGGTATTGTCCATGTGACTGGCAATGAGAGTATGGCTGTCCAAGTGATTGTCAGAGACCACAGTTTTATATCAGCGATGGACATTGAGAATAAGTTTGTCAAATTGACTGGCATTGAGAATAATGTTGTCCAAGTGACTGGCATTGAGAATAGGGTTTTCCTTTCAGGCAAATGGAAATGAAAAAAAATCTGGGGTAGCAATACTTATATCTGACAAATTAGATCTTCAAGTGAAGGACATGACAAGAGATAAGAAGGCTACTTCACAGTACTACGGAAGCAATCCAACCAGAATAAATAACTCTGGTAAACAAATACACACCCACTACAGGAGCACCCATATACATAAAAAAACTCTTGGAGGATATCAAGGGAGAGATTAACAGCAATACAATCAGAGTAGGAGACTTTAATACACCACTATCACTTTGGACAAATCCTCTAAACAAATATTCAGCAAAGAAACATCAATCCTAAATGACTCACTAGACCAGATCGAATTAATTGAGATCTTCAATACATTTCACCCCAAAGCCTCAGAATATACATTCTTCTCAAGTGCACATGGCTCCTTTTCAAAGATAGATCATATGTCGGTTCAGAGGAAAAGGCTCTTCAAATTCAAAAAGATAGAAATCTTATCAGGCATCTTCTCAGATGACAGTGGCATAAAACTGGAAATCAACTACGATAAAAGTCTGAAGAAATCAGACACATGGAGACTAGACAGCATGCTATTAAACAATGACTGTGTAACCAGAGAGATTAAGGAAGTAATAAAATATATCATGGCAAGAAATGACAATGAAAACAGAACAATCCAAACTCTACGGGACACAATGAAGTCAGTCTTGAGAGGGAAGTTCATAGCTCTACAAGCCAACTAGAAAAAAAGAGAATAAGGTTTTTCATTTCACTGACATTGAAAGGAAGGTTGTCCAAGTGACTGCCATTGAGAAAAGGGTTGTCCAAGTTACAAGCATTGAGAATATGGTGTACAAGAGAAAGCAGTGGCCTATACAAGTTACTGGCTTTGAGAATAAGGATGTTGAAGTGACTGTAGTTGAGAATAAACTTGTCCAAGTGATGGCCATTGAGAAAAGTGTTGTACAAGTGAGTGGAATTGAGTATATGGTTGTCCAAGTGACTGTCAGGGACTAGAGGCTTGTCCAAATTACAGGCATTGAGAATAAGTTGTCCATGTGACTGGCCTTGAGAATAAGATTGTCCAAATTACAGCCATTATGAATGTGGTTGTACAAGTGACTGTGAGAAAACAGCGGTCTATAAAAGTTACTAGCTTTGAGAATAAGGTTATCGAAGTGAGTGGCATTGGAATAAGGTTGTCCAAGTGACTGGCATTAAATATATGGTTGTCCAAGTTACTGTCAGAGATCAGGGGCTTGTACAAGTGACTGGCTTAGAGAATGAGGTTTTCCAAGTGACTGTGAGATAGCAGGGTCTTGCCTAAGAAACAGACACTGAGAATAAGCTTCTCAAGTCACAGACATTGAGAATATGATTGTCAAAGTGACTGTCAGAGAGAAGGGCCTTGTTCAATTGACTGGCATAAAGAATAAAGTTGTCCATTTGATTGTCAGAGAGCAGAGGCTTGTCCAAGTGACTGGCTTTGAGAATAATGTTGTCCAATAAGTGGCATTGAGAGGATTGTTGTCCAGTTAACTGCCATTGAGAAAATGGTTGTCCAAGTTACAGTTATTAAAAATAAGTTTGTCCTAGTGACTTTCAGACAGCAGGGTCTTGTCTGTGTGACTGGCATTGAGAATGAGATTGTCCAAGTCACTGAAATTCAGAATAAGATTGTCCAAGTGACTTTCAGAAATCAAGGGTTTGTACAAGTGATTGGCTTTGAGAAAGAGTGGTCCAAGTCATTGCTTTTAGTATATGGTTGTCCAAGTGACTGTCAGAGAGCAGGGTCTGTCCAGATGACTGCCATTCAAAGTAAGTTTGTCCAAGTCACAGGAATAGAGAATAATCTTGTTCACGTGACTGGCACTGGTTTTCCATTTCACTAGCATTGAAAGTAAGATTGTCCAGGTCGAGGCCATTAAGAAAAGGCTTGTCCTAGTGAGGAGCATTGAATATATGCTTGTCCAAGTGACTGTCAGGAATCATAGGCTTGTCCAAATTACGGGCATTGAGAATAAGGTTGTCCCATTGACTGTCAAAGAGAATATGGTTGTCCAAGCAACTGTCAGAGAGCAGAGGCTTGTTCAAGTGACTGGCTCTGATAATTAACTTGTCCAAGTCACAGGAATTGAGAATAAGCTTGTCTAAGTGACTGGCCCTGGGAATAAGGTTTTCCATTTCACTGGCATGAAAAGTAAGGTTGTCAGATTGACGGCCATTGATAAAAGTGTTGTACAAGTGAGTGGCATTGAGTATATGGTCGTGCAAGTGACTGCGAGAGATCAGCAGCCTCTACAAATTACTGGCTCTGAGAATAAGGATATTCAAGTGACTCTCATTGAGAATAAAGTTGTCCAATGACTGGCTCTGAGAATAAGCCTGTCCAAATTACAGGCATTGATACTAATGTTGTCCAAGTGTCTGTGAGAGAGCAGGGGCGTGGCCAAGTGACTGTCTTTAAGAATAAAATTGCCCACGTGACTGCCATTGAGAATAAGGTTGTCCTAGTAACTGTCAGATAGCAGGGTCTTGTCCACCTGACTGGCATTGATAACACTCTGGTACAAGTAACTGGATCTAAGAATGACATTGTCCAAGTAACTGCTGAGAGCCGGGGTTTGTCCAGGTTATTGGCTTTGAGAATAAGATTGTCCAAGTGACTGCCAGAGAGCAGGGCCTTGGAGAGTGACGGGCATTGAGAATATGGTTGTCTGAGTGACTGTCTTTGAGAATAAGGTTATGCCAGTGACTGAAATTGAGAACCAGGTTGTTCGTGAAAATGCCAGAGATTAGTGTCTTTTCCAAGTGACTGGCATTGAGAATAAGGTTGTGCAAGTGACTGGCTGAGAAACGGAGCTTGTCCATGTGACCAGCATTGAATATAAGTTTGCCCAAGTGAAGGGCAAGGGCTGAGGGTTAACCATGAGACTGGCAAGGAGCAAGGTGTTCTGCAGTTGACTGGCATGAAGAATAATATTTTCCAAGTGACTACCATTGAGAAAAATATAATTCAAGTGACTGTCAGAGTGCAGGGTCTTGTCCAAGTCACTGGCATGGAGAATAAGGTTCCAAGTGACAGGCATTGAAAATAAGGTTGTCCAAGGGTCTATCAGGGTGTAGAGGCTTGTCCAAGTGTCTGGCATTGAAAATGATCTTGTACACTTGAGGATGGTATTGTCCAAGTGTACTGCTGAGAGCCGGGGCCTATCCAAGTGACTGCAATTGAGAATAAGATTGTCCAATTGCTAGGGATTGAGAATAAGGTTGGACAAGTGAGTGTGAGTGAGCAGGGGCTTGTCTAAGTTACCTGCATTTAGAACACGGTTGTCCAGTGACTGGCATTGAGAATAAGGTTGTCCAAATGACTGATATTGAGAATATGGTTTTCCAAATGATACAGAGCAGATGCTTGTCCAATTGACTGGTATTCGGAATAAGGTAGTCCAAAGGACTGGCATTATGAGTCAGGTTGTCCAAATAACTGTCATGGACCAGGGGGTCTAGTACAATTGACTGGCATTGAGAATATGATTATCAGAGTGACTGTCTGTGATAATAAGGTTGTTCAAGTGATTGTGAGAGAGCAGGGGCTTTTCCAAGTCACTGGCATTGATTATAAGGTTGTCCAATGACCGGCATTGAGAATGAAGTTGTCCAAGTGACTTGCATTGAGAATAAGGTTTTCCAGTGACTGTGAAAGAGCAGGTGCCTATCCAAGTGACTGAAATTGAGAATAAGGTTGTCCAATGACTGACAGAAACCAGGGTTTTTTCTAAGTGACTGGCATTGAAAATACGGTTACCTAAGTGACTATGAGAGAGAGAAGCAGCTTGTCGAAGTCACTGGCTTTGAGTATTAGGTTTTCCAAGGGACGGGCATTGAGAATAAGGCTGTGCAAGTGTCTGACTGTGAGACGGGGCTTGTCCACGTGACCAGCATTGAACCTAAGTTTGTCGAAGTGAAGGGCAAGGGCTAAGGGTTATCAATGAGACTGGACCGGAGAAGGGTGTTCTGCAATGGATTGGCATGGAGAATAAGGTTTTCCACGTGACTACCATTGAGGACAGGATGTTCAAGTGACTGTAAGAGTGGAGGGTCTTGTCCAAGTGACAGGCATTGAGAATAAGGTTGTTTAAGTGACTGTCAGAGAGCAGGGGCATGTCCACATCACTGGCATTGAGAATAAGGTTGTCCCATGAACAGGGATTGAGCATATGGTTGGTCAAGTGACTGTGAGAGAGCAGGGGCTTGTCAAGAACTGTCTTATAGAACAAGGTTGTCCATGTCACTGACATGAACTGCTGAAAGCAGAGGCTTGTCCAGGTTATTGGAATTGAGAATAATGTTGTCCAAGTGACTGTCAATGACCTGGGTCTTGTAACCGTGACGGGCATTGAGAAAAAGGTTGTCTAAGTTACTTGCTTTTAGAAAAAGTTTGGCCCAGTGACTGGCATTGAAAATAAGGTTATCCAAGTGACTATCAAAGAGCAGGATCTTGTCCATGTGACTGGCATTGAGAATAAGATTGTCTAAGTGACTGGCATTGATAATAACGTTCTCCAAGAAATTGACAGAGAGTAGTGGCTTATACAAATGAATATCTTTGAGAATAAGATTGCCTAGACATTGAGAATAAAGTTGTCCAAATGACTGTGAGAGAGCAGGGGCTTGTCCAAGTCACTGACATGGAGAATATAGTTGTCTAATACACAGGCATTGAGAATAAGTTTGTCTAAGAGATTGACAGGGAATAGATGTTTGTCCAAGTGACTGGCATTGAGAATGACATTGTTCAAGTGAACTGTTGAAAGCAGGGGCTTGTTCAAGTGACTGGAACTGAGAATAAAGTCCTATTGACAGGGATTGAGAATACAGTTGGTCAAGTGACTGTGAGAGAGGAGGGGCTTATTTAAGTGACTGACATGGAAAATAAAGTTGTTTGAGTGACTGATAGAGAGTAGGGGTTGTCCAAGAGAATGACATTTAGAATAAAGTTGTCTGGGGTATTTATAGAAAGGAGGGGCTTTTCCAAGTGACTAGCATTTCAGAATAAAATTGTGCAAGTGACTATTTGAGAATAAGGTTGTCCAATGACTGTAAGAGAGCAGGTGATTGTCCAAGTCACTGGCAATGAGAATAAGATTGTCCAAGTGACTGTGAGAAAGCAGGGGCATGTACAAGTCAATGACAATGAGGATATGGTTGTCCAATATACAGGCATTGAGAATAAGTTTGTCTGAGAGAATGACTGACAGAAGGGGCTTATCCAAGTGACTGGCATTGAGAATGACATTGTGCAAGTGAACTGTTGAGATCAGGGGTTTGTCCATGTGACTGGAACTGAGAATTAGGTTGTCCTAGTGACAGGGATTGAGAATATGGTCGGTCAAGTGACTATGAAAGAGAAGGGTGTGGGAACCCCTTTCATGTCCCACATGGTTCAGGGTTCCCAGTTCAGGGTTGGGGTTCTGGAGGAGGCTGCACGCAAATGAAAAGAGAGACTGGAAAAGTATTAATTTGGGAATATTGGGGGGAGCCAGGCCTTCCTCTAGTGCAGCGGTTCTCAACCTGTGTGTCGAGACTCTTTTGGGGGTCAAATGAGCTTTCCACAGGGGTCGCCTAAAACCATTGGAAAATGTAGCCATGAAGTTTACTGTTGTTATATTAAGACTGTTACCCATGCTACACCATGCTTCAAGACAAAATTTCATTTATTTGTCATTAGAAATATATTTAACAATATCTAATTGTGATTATCACTATGCTTTAATTATGTTCAATTTGTAACAATGAAAATACATCCCGAATATCAGATATTTACATTACATCTCATAACAGTAGCAAAATTACAGTTATGAAGTAGCAATGAAAATAATTTTATGGTTGGGGGTCACCACAACATGAGGAACTATATTAAAGGGTCGTGGAATTAGGAAGGTTGAGAACCACTGACCTAGTGGAAAGGACTACCTCTTACTCTAGCCTTTTTCTCTCTTTTATTAAGACTATAAGATACACCCATAGCTTTAGGCAGGAAATTCCAATAATAGAAATTTACATAAGACAAACAGGTAGGGGATGCTTCAGCTAACAATGTTTCAACTAAACAGTGAGTGATTAGCTCTGACCTTTCAGAGCAATTAAGGTTGACCAGCCTTCTGGTTTCCTGTCCACATCTTTCTGTTAGTGAAACAATGCTTGGTTTCTGGCAGAGAGGCTTGTTCAAAAGACGGACATGGAGAATAAAGTTGGTTAAGTGACTGATAGAGAGTAGGGGTTGTCCAAAAGATTGGCATTTAGAATAAAGTTTTCTGGGGGACTTATAGAAAGTAGGGGCTTGTCCAAGTGACTGGTCTTGAGAAGGACATTGTGCAATTGAACTGTTGAGAGAAGGGGCTTGTCCACGTGAGTGGAACTAAGAATAAGGTTGTCCTATTGACAGGAATTGAGAATACAGTTGGTCAATTAACTGTGAGAGAGCAGGGGCTTTCCAAGTAACTAACAATGAGAATAAAGTTGTCTGAGTGACTGATAGAGAACAGGCGTTGTCCAAGAGATTGGCATTTAGAATAAAGTTGTCCAAGTGACAGGGATTGAGAATAAGTTTGGTTGAGTGACTGTGAGAGAGCAGGCTCTTGTCCATGTGACTGGCATTGAGAATAAGGTTGTCCAAGTGACTGACAGGGAGCAGGAGCTTTACCATGTAACTGGCATTTAGTATATGGTTGTCCAAGTGACAGGGATTGAGTATAAGGTTATACAAGAGACAGACATAGAGTAGGGGCTTATCCAACTGACTGGCATTGAGAATGGTCTGATACAACTGACTGGCATTGAGATCGGTCTGGTACAAGTAACTGTCATTGAGAATGACATTGTCCAGGTGAACTGCTGAGAGCAGTGGCTTGTCCAAGTTATTGAAATTGAGAATAAGGTTGTCCAAGTGACTGTCACAGACTAGGGTCTTCTACCAGTGACCGGCTTTGAGAATATGGTTGTCCGAGTGACTGTCTTTGAGATTAAGATTGTCCAAGTGACTGTCATTGAGAATAAAGTTGTCCAAGTGACTGTGAGAGTGCAGGGGCTTGTCCAAGTCAGTGGCATTGAGAATAACCTGTCCACGAGACTGGCATTGAAAATAAGCTTGTCCAAGTGACTGGAGTTGAGAATAAGGTTGTCCAATGACTCTCAGAGATCCGGGTCTTTTGCAAGTGACTGGCATTGAAAATACGGTTATGTAAGTGATTTTGAGAGAGCAGCATATTTTCCAAGTCATTGGCATTGAGTATTAGGTTGCCCAAGGGACTGACATTGAGAATAAGGTTGTCAAGGTGACTGTGATTGAGAAGGAGATAATCCAAGTCACTATAAGAGAGCTAGGGCTTATTCAAGTAACTTTCTTTGAAAATATGGTTGTCCAAATAACAGGTCTTGAGAATAGGCTTTTATCAGTGACTGTCTTTGAGAATAAGGGTGTCCAAGTGACTGTTATTGAGAATAAGGTTATATCAAAGACTGACAGAGAGTAGGGGCTTGTCCAACTGACTGGCATTGAGGACGGTCTTGTCCAAGTGACTGGCATTGAGAATGACATTGTCCAAGAGAACTGTTGAGAGCAGGGGCTTGTTCAAGTTATTGGAATTGAGAATAACATTGTTCATGTGACTGTCAGAGACCAAGGTCTTGTAGAAGTGACGGGCATTGAGAATAAGGTTGTGCAAATGACTTGCTGAGAGATGAGGCTAGTCCAGGTGAACACCATTGAGAATAAGTTTGTCCAAGTGAAGAGCAGCAGACTGAGGCTTATCCATGAAGGGTGTTTTGCAATTGACTGGCATGGAGAATAAGGTTGTCCAAGTGACTGAAATTTAGAATAAGTTTGTCCAATGACTGTCCGAGATAAGGGTCTTGTTCAAGTGACAGGCATTGAAAACATGGTTTTCCAAGTGACTGTGAGAGAGCAGGGGCTTGTCTAGGTCACTGGCATTGAGAATAGCGTTATCCAAGAGACTAGGATTGAGAATAAGGTTGGCCAAATTATTGTGACAGAGCAGGGGCTTGTCAAAGTAACTGACTGTGAAAATTAAGTTGTCTGAGTGACTGAAAGTAGGGGCTTGTCCACGTGACTGGTATTGAGAATCGGGTTATCTGATTGTCATTGAGAATAAGGTTTTCCAAGTGACAGGGATTGAGAGTAAGTTTGGTCGAGTGGCTATGAGAGAGCAGAGTCTTGTCCATGTTCCTGGCATTGAGAATAAGGTTGTCTGAATGACCAGCAATGAGAATAAGATTGTCCCAATAACTCTCATGGAGCAGGAGGTGTCCAACTGACTGGCATTGAGAATGACGTTGTCCAACTGAAGTGCTGAGAGTAGTCTTTTCCAAGTGATTGATATTGAGAATAAGACTGTACAAGTGACTGGCTGAGAGACGGGGCTTGTCCACATGCCCAGCATTGAATATAAGTTTGTCCAAATGAAGGGCAAAGTCTTATCGGTGAGACTGGCACAGAGCAGGGTGTTCTGCAATTGCCTGGCATGGAGAATAAGGTTTTCCAAGCGTCTACCATTTAGGAAAATATTGTATGAGTGACTATCAGAGTGCGGAGTCTTGTGCAAGTGACTGGCATTGAGAATAAGGTTTTCCAGTGACTTTGAGAGACCAGGGCCTTGTTCAAGTCACTAGCATAGAGAATATGGTTATCCGACTGATTATCATTGAGAATATGGTTGTCCAAGTGACAGGCATTGAGAGTAATGTTGTAAGAGGGAATGACAGAGGATAGGTGCTTATCCTTGTGACTGGTATTGAGTGACATTGTCCAAATGATCTGTTGAGAGCAGGGCCTTGTCCATGTCACTGGAATTGAGAATAAGGTTGTTCCTTTGACAGGGATTGAGAATACGCTTGGTCAATTTATTGTGAGAGAGCAGGGGCATGTCCAAGTAACTGACCTTGAGAATAAAGTTTGTTGAGTGAATAATAGGAGTAGGGGCTTATCTATGTGCCTGGCATTGAGAATAAGGTTGTCTGAGTGATGATCAGAGAGCAGGACCTTATCCAAGTCACTGGCATTTTATATATGATTGTTCAAGTGACAAACATTGAGAATAAGTTAATATGAGAGACTGACAGAGAATAGGAGGTGTACAAGTGACTGGCATTGAGAATGACATTGTCCAAGTGAAGTGCTGAGAGCAGAGCCTTGTCCAAGCAATTGGAATTGAGAATGAGGTTGTCCAATTGACTGTCAGAGGCCAGGGTCGTGTACCAGTGACCGGCATTGAGAATATGGTTATCTGAGTGACTGTCTTTAAGAATAAGGTTGTGACTGTATGAATGCAGGGGCTTGTCCAAGTCACTGGCATTGAGTATTAGGTTGCCCAAAGGACTGACATTGAGAATAAGGTTGTCAAGGTGACTGTGATTGATAATAAGATACTCCAAGTCACTATCAGAGAGCAAGGGCTTATTCAAGTGACTTTCTTTGAAAATATGGTTGTTCAAATAATAGGTCTTTTTTAATTTTTATTAATTTTTTACACATATCTCCCCATTACCCCTCTCCCTCCCAGGCATACCCCAACCCCCCAGTGTCTGTGTTCATTGGTTATGCTTATAGGCATGCACACAAGTCCTTTGATTGATCTCTTATCTACCTCACCTAACTTCAATCTTCCTGCTGTCATTTCACAGTCTGTTTGAAGCTTTACTGTCTCTGTATCTATCCTTTTGTTCTTTATTATCCACCAATGAGTGAGATCATGTGATGCTTCTCCTTCATTGACTGGCTTAACTGGTCTTGAGAATAGGCTTTTCTCAGTGACTGTCTTTGAGAATAAGGGTGTCCAAGTGACTGTCATTGCGAATAAGGTTGTATCAAAGACTGACAGAGAGTAGGGTCTTGTCCAACTGACTGGCATTGAGAACAGTCTGGTACAAGTGTCTGCCATTGAGAATGATGTTGTCCAAGTGAACTGCTGAGAGCCGTTGCTTATCCAAGTTATTGTAATTGAGAATAAGGTTGTCGAAGTGACTGTCAGATTCCAGGGTCTTGTAAAGGTGATGGGCATTGAGAATAAGATTGTCCTAGTGACTGTCTTTGAAAATAAGGTTGTCCAAGTGACAGTCATTGAGAATAGGTTGTGCAAGTGACTGGCTGAAAGACAGGGCTAGTCCACGTGACCAGCATTGAGAATATGTTTGTGCAAGTGAAGGGCAGAGGGCTGAGGCTTGTCCATGAAGACTAGCATAGAGCGGGGTGTTCTGTAATTGACTGGCATCGAAAATGAGGTTGAGAATAAGGTTTTCCAAGTGACTGTGAGACAGCAGGGGCTTGTCCAAGTCACTGGCATTGAGTATAAGGTTTTCCAAGTGGTCGTCAGAGAGTAGGTGCTTGTCCGAATGACTGGCATTGAGAATATGTTTGTCCAACTGACTGGCATAGAGAATGACATTGTCCAAGTGAATTGTTGAGAGAAGATGCTTGTCCAAGTAAATGGAATTGAGAATAAGGTTGTCCAATTGACTGTCAGAGACCAGGGTCTTGTACCAGTGACTGGCATTGAGAAATATGCTTGTCCAAATGACTGTCTTTGAGAATAAGGTTGTCCATGTGACTGTAATTGAGAATAAGGTTGTGTGAAAGATGGACAGAGAGTAGGGGCTTGTCCAACTGACTGGCATTGAGGAAGGTCTGGTACAAGTGACTGGCATTGAGAATGACGTTGTCCAAGTGAACTGATTGAGAATAGGGTTGTCCAAAGATTAGGCTTGTTCAAGGAATTGAGAAAAAGGTTGTCCATGTGACTGTCAGAGACCAGGGTCTTGTAGAAGTGACAGGCATTGAGAATAAGGTTGTGCAAATGACTTGCTGAGAGATGAGGCTAGTCCAGGTGAACACCATTGAGAATAAGTTTGTCCAAGTGAAGGGCAGAAGACTGAGGCTTATCCATGAAGGGTGTTCTGTAATTGACTGGCATGGAGAATAAGGTTGTCCAAGTGACTGAAATTTAGAATAAGTTTGTCCAATGACTGTCAGAGATAAGGGTCTTGTTCAAGTGACAGGCATTGAAAACATGGTTTTCCAAATGACTGTGAGAGAGCAGGGGCTTATCTAGGTCACTGGCATTGAGAATAGCGTTGTCCAAGAGACTAGGATTGAGAATAAGGTTGGTCAAGTGATTGTGACAGAGTAGGGGCTTGTGAGAATAAAGTTGTCTGAGTGACTGAAAGTAGGGGCTTGTCCACGTGACTGGTATTGAGAATTAGGTTATCTGAGTGATTGTCATTGAGAATAAGGTTGTCCAAGTGACAGGGAATGAGAATAAGTTTGGTCGAGTGAATGTGAGAGAGCAGAGTCTTGTACATGTTCCTGGCATTGAGAATAAGGTTATCTGAATGACAGGCAATGAGAATAAGGTTATCCCAGTAACTCTCATAGAGTAGGAGGTGTCCAACTGACTGGCATTGAGAACGACGTTGTCCAACTGAAGTGCTGAGAGTAGGGTCTTTTCCAAGTGATTGATATTGAGAATAAGACTGTACAAGTAACTGGCTGAGATATGGGGCTTTTCCACCTGACCAGCATTGAAGTTTAAGTTTGTCAAAGTGAAGGGCAGAGTCTTATCGATGAGACTGGCACAGAGCAGACAATTGACTGGCATAGAGAATAACGTTTCCCAAGTGACTACCATTGAGGACACTATTGTTCAAGTGACTCTCAGAGTGGAGAGTCTTGTCTAGTGACAGGCATTGAGAATACAGTTGTCCAAGAGACTGGCATTGAAAATATGTTGTCCAAGTAACTGGAATGGAGAATAAGGTTGTCCAATGATTGTCATAGTTCTGGGTCTTCTTCAAGTGACTAACATTGAAAATATGATTACCTAAATGACTGTTAGAGAATAGTGGCCTGTCCAAGTCACTGGTATTGGGTATTAGGTTGTCCAAGTGACTGATATTGAGAATAAAGTTATGCAAGTGACTGGCTGAGAGACAGGGCTTTTCCACATGACCAGCATTGAATATAAGTTTGTGCAGGTGAAGGGCAGAGGGCTGAGGCTTATCCATGAGACTGGCATAGAACAGGGTGTTCTAAAATTGACTGGCATGGAGAATAAGGTTGTCCAAGTGACTACCATTGAGGGAAATATTGTTCAAGTGATTGTCAGCATGCAGGGTCTTGTCCAAGTAACAGGCATTGAGAATAATGTTATCCAAGTGACTGTGAGAGAGCAGGGGCTTGTCCAAGTGACTGGCATTGAGAATAAGATTGTCCAAATGACAGACATTGTATATAAGTTTTGTGGGAACCTCTTTCCATGTCCCGCGTGGTTCAGGGTTCCTGGGTCAGGGTTCGGGTTCTGAAGGAGGCCACACGCAAACGAAATGAGAGACTAGAAAACATTAATTTGGGAATATTGGGGGGCCAGGCGGGAGCCTTCCTCTAGTGGAAAGGACTGCCACTTGCTCTGGCCTTTTTCTCCCTTTTATTAAGGCTTTGGGACACACCCCTAGCCTTTAGGCAGGAAATAACAGAAATTAACATGATACAACAGATAGTTTCAACTAAACAATGAGTAATCAGCTCTGACCTTCCAGAGCAATTAAGGTTTGCCAGCCTTCTGGCCTTCCGTTTACATCCACCTAGTGAGAACATTTACATCCACCTAGTGAGAACAATATTTGGTCTCCCACAAAGTTTCTTTGAATAATTGACAGAGAAGGGGCTTATGCAAGTGACTTTCTTTGAAAATAGGATAGTCTAAGTGGCAGGCATTGAGAAAAAGGTTTTTTAAGAGAGTGGCAGAGAGAACAGGCTTGTCCCAGTTACTGTCTTTGAGAATAAGGTTATCCAAGTGATAGTGAAGAGCAGGGGCTTATCCAATCAACTGGTATAGAGAATAAGTTGTCCAAGTGACTGGAATTGAGAGTAAGGTTGTCCAAGTGACTGTCAGAGTGTATGGTCTTCTCCATGTGACTGGCATTGACAATAAGGTTGTCCAAGTGAAAAGCATTGAGAATAAGATTGTCCAAGTGACTATGAGAGAGCAGGGACTTGTCACTGGCATTGAGAATACAGTCGTACAAGGGACTGAGAGAGATTAAGGGCTTGTCCAATGCACTGGCATTGTGATCAGTTTGGTACAAGTGACTGACATTCAGAATAATGTTGTCCAAGTGAACTGATAGAGCAGGGGCTTGTGCAAGTGACTGGAAATGAGAATAAAGTTTTCCCAACGACTGTCAGAGACCATGATCTTGTACCACTGACTGGTATTGAGAATAAGATTGCCCGAGTAACTGACTTTGAGAATAAAGTTGGCCAAGTGACTGTGAGAGAGCAGGGGCTTGTCCACATGACCAGCATAGAGAATTAGTTTGTTTAAGTAAAAAGCAGATGGCTGAGGCTGATCAATGAGACTGACACAGAGCAGAGTTTCTGCAATGGACTGGCATGGAGAATAAGGTTTCCCAAGTGACTACCATTAAGGAAAATATTGTTCAAGTGATGGTCAGCGTGCAGGGTCTTGTCCAAGTGACAGGCATTGAGAATAAAATTGTCCAAGTGACTGTAAGAGAGCAGGGGCTTATCCAAGTCACAGGCATTGAGAATAAGGTTTTCCATGAGACTGACATTGAAAATAAGGTTTTTGCCCTAGCTGGTTTGGCTCAGTAGATAGAGAATAAGCCTGTGAACTAATTTTGTTTGGGAGCACATGCCTGAGTTGTGGGCTCAATTCCCAGTGGGGGATTGGCAGGAGGCAACCATTCCATGATTCTTTCTCATCATGGATGTTTCTATCTCTCTTTCCCTCTTCCTTCCTCTCTGAATCAATTTTAAAAAAATAAAATAAGATTTTTCAAGTACCTAGCATTGAGAATAAGGTTTTCCAAGTGACTGTTAGAGAGCAGGGGCTTGTCCAAGTCACTGGCATTGAGAATATGGTGTTCAAGAGACAACATTTGAATAAGGTTGTCCAAGAGACTGGCAGTGAAAATAAGGTTGTCCAAGTAACTGGAATTGAGATTAATGTCCAGTAACTGTCAGTGATCAGGGCCTTGTCCACGTGACTGGCATTGGGAATAAGATTGTCCAAGTGATTGTGAGAGATGGCAGCTTGTCCAAGTCACTGGCATTGATAATAAGGTTGTCCGAGTGACAGACATTGTGAATAACATTGTTCAAGTGACTGTGAGAGAGCAGGGGCATGTCCAGGTAACTGGCATTGAGAATATAGCTGTCTGAATGACAGGCATTAGAATACAGTTGTACAAGAGACAGAATAAGGGGCTTCCAACTGACTGGCATTGCGATTGGTTTGGTACATGTATAACAGGCATTGAGAATAAGATTGTCCAAGTAACTGTTGGAGAGCAGGTGCTTGTCCAAGTCACTGGAATTGAGAATATGGTTGTTCAAGAGACTGGAATTGAGATTAAGGTTGTGCAATGACTGTCAGATATCAGGGTCTTGTCCAAGTGACTGGCATTGAGTACAAGGTTTTCCTAGTGAATGTCTTTGAGAATAAAGTTGTCCAAATGAATGTGAGAGAGCAGTGGCTTGTCCAAGTCACTGGTATTGAGTATAAGGTTGTCCAAGTGACTGGCATAGAGAATAAGGTTAGTCCAAGTGAATGTGAGAAATCAGAGGCTTGTCTAACTCACTGGAATTGAGAATATGGTTTTCCAATACACAGGCATTGTGAATAAGTTTGTCTGAGAGACTGACAGAGAGTAGGGACTTGTCCAAGTGTTTGGAATTGAGAATGAGTTTCTCCTATTGACAAGAATTGAGAATACTGTTAGTCAAGTGACTGTGAGAGAGGAGGGGCTTGTCCAAGTAACTGATATTGAGAATAAAGTTGTCTGAGTGAATGATAGAAAGTGGGGGATTTTCCAAGTGACTGGCATTGAGAATATGATTGTACGAGTGATTGTCATTGAGAATAAGTTTGTGCAAGTGACTGGAATTGAGAAGCAGGTTGTCCTTGAGACTGGCAGAGATTAGGGTCTTTTCCAAGTGACTGGCATTGAGAATAAGGTTGTGCAAGTTTCTGGCTGAGAGATGGGTCTTGTCACATGACCAGCATTTAATACAATTTTGTCCAAGTGAAGGGCATAGGGCTGAGGCTTATTCATGCGACGGGCACAGAGAGGGTATTCTTCAATTGACTGATACAGAGAATATGGTTTGATCAAGTGACTATCAGAGTGCAGGGTCTTGTCCAAGACACTGGAATTGAGAATAAGGTTGGCCAAGTGTCTGGCATTGAGAATATGGTTTCCCAAATGATAGTCAGAGAGCAGGCACTTATTCAGTTGACTGATATTCAGAATAAGGTAGTCCAAAGGACTGGCATTGTGAATAAGGTTATCCCAATGCTGTCATAGACCAGGGTCTTCTATATTTAATCGACATGGAGAATATGATTGTCTCAATGACTGTCTTTGAGAATAAGGTTAGCCAAGTGACTTTGAGGGAGTAGGGCTTGTCCAAGTCACTGGCATCGAGAATAACATTGTCCAGGTGAACTGTTGAGAGGAGGGGCTTGTCTAGGTGACTGGAATGGAGAAGGAGTTTGTCCTATTGACATGGATTGAGAATACAGTTGGTAAAGTGACTGGGAGAGAGCAGACGCTATTACAAGTAACTGATATTGAGAATAAAGTTGTCTGAGTGACTTATCAAAAGTAGGGGCGTTTCCAAGTGACAGAAATTGAGAATATGGTTGTCTGAGTGACAGCCATTGAGAATAAATTAGTCCAAGTGACTGACAGAGAGCAGTAACTTATATAAGTCACTGGCAGTTAGTATATGGTTGTCCAATTGACAGTCATTGAGAATAAGGTTATATAAGAGAGACTGACATAGAGTAGGGGCTTGTCCAACTGAGTGGCATTGACAACGGTCTGGTACAAGTGACTGGCATTGAGAATGACCTTCTCCACGTGAATGGCTGAGAGTAGGGGCTTGTCCAAGTTGTTAGAATTGAGAATAAAGTTTTCCAAGTTTCTGTCTTTGACAGAGGCCTTGTATCAGTGAGTGGCACTGAGAATATGGTTGTACGAGTGACTCTCTTTGAGAATAAGGTTGTGCAAGTGACTGGAATTGAGAATCAGGTTGTTCGTGAAACTGGCAGAGAGTAGGATCTTTTCCAAGTGACTGGATCTGAGAATAAGTTTATGCAAGTGATGGGCTGAGAGATGGGACTTGTCCACGTGACCAGCATTGAATATTATTTTGTCTAAGTGAAGGGCAGAGGGCTGAGGCTTATGCATGAGAATGGCACAGAGGAGGGAGTTCTGCAATTGACTGGCATGTAGAATAAGGTTTTTCAAGTGACTACCATTCAAGAAAATACTGTTCAAGTGACTGTCAGAGTGGAGGGTCTTGTCCAAGTGACAGGCATTGAGAATAAGTTTGTCCAAGTGATGGTGAGAGAGCAGGAGCTTGACAAAGTCAATGGCATTGAGAATAAGGTGGCCTAAGAGACTGGCCTTGAAAATAATGTCTGAGTGGCTGGAGTTGAGAACAACGTTGTCCAATGACTGCCAGTGATCAAGGTCTTGTCCACGTGACTTGCATTGAAAATAAGGTTGTCTAAGTGACTGTGAGAGAGCAGGGGCTTGTCCAAGTCATTGGCATTGAGAATATGATTGTCCAAGTGACAGACATTGAGAATAAGGTTGTGAGAGAGTCTGACAGAGAGTAGGAGCTTGACCAAAGGACTGTCATAGACATTGGTTTGGTACAAATGACTGGCATTGGGAATGACATTGTCCAAGTAAACTCAGAGAGCAGGGGCTTGTTCAAATTACTTTGTATGGGAATAAGGTTGTTCAAGTGACTGTCAGAGACCGTGGGCTTGTACCAGTGATCGGCATTGTGCAAGTGACTGGCTGAGAGACAGGGATTGTCCTCATGATCAGGATAGAGAATAAGTTTGTCCACGTGAAGGGCAGAGGGATGAGGCTTATCCATGACACTAGCACAGACAAGGGTGTTCTGCAGTTGACTCGCATGAAGAATTAGGTTGTCCAAGTGACTACTATTAAGGAAAATATTGTTCAAGTGACTGTCAGAGTATAGAATCTTGTCCAAGTAACTGGCATTGAGAATGATCTTGTCTTAGTTACTGGCATTGCGAATTACATTTTCTTTTTTAAAAAATTTATTTATTTATTATTTTTCCCCTTATTGCCCTCCCCACCCCCCTATACATGCCCTCATCCATTCCATTACCCCCCACCACTGCCTCCCCCCATTGTCCTGTATCCACCAGCTATCCACACACATGCACACAAGTCCTTTGGTTGATCTCCTACAGGCCCCTCCCCCCCAACCTCCCCTGCCTCCCACTGTAGCAGGACAGTCTGTTCATTGCTTCTTTGCCTCTGCATCTGCTCCTCCCCCACCTCCTGATTCTTGTCTTTAAAAACCCCTTTCCCCTGTAGGCTAGAAATAAACCCACCAGAGCAAAAGAAAAAATGATTGAGTCCCAATTTCAATGTCCGATAGCTTTGAGACCCAGTT